>JAOXYJ010103087.1:0-11332 GCA_028566555.1 Lithophaga nigra
CCAAAAACAAAATATTTTTTTCACCTAATTTGAGAAACAAACTTTTTTTTTCAAAAAAATCCATAGCCCCCCCCCCCGAAAATCAAATGGTTGCTGCCTTATCAACCCAAGGCGACCCATTGTTTCTCAATGAACTGTCAGAATATCCTCACACCACTGGGCAGACTGTACTGACAGCAAGTAATACATTAATATTGATTAAAGTTGGACATCCGGGTGTGACATACATCGTACTACACACTTCCTGTCATATTTTTATTTGAGTAAGCATGTTGAAGACCGTTAGTTTAACTTAAATCACTTCCGTGGCATAGATATGGTATGCTCTGCTTTTTATTTATTCCATTTCTTCTCTTACATAGATTTGTGTGATATTTAATTGTACAAACAATAAATAATCTCAGTAGGTTCTCTCGATTTAAAAAAAATGTTCTTTTTTGACAGGTTGTATGGCACAACTCAGAATATGTAGGATGTGCAATTAACTGGTGTGATACCTTCGTTGGTCTGAGTGGATGGAGTGGATATTACTATGTTTGTAACTACGGACCCGGGTAGGTTTTTTAGCTAAATTAGACAAAAGATTAAAATCTCCCGTCATTACTAATCTTCAAAGGTCACCCATTTCGACAGTTGAACATAAATTTGTAAAAAGCGTATCTATACTATACGAATTTAATATTGAAGCGAAATTGTCCAAATCGAATTTAGAATTAATAGGCTGTACATTTAGTTGCTTTATCGGCGGCAATCAAATCTGAGATCTGGTAACACAGCAAACACTAACGATAAACCGTCGACAGACTAAACTAAACATATATAACACCTGCAAAGATTTCATGTTAACATTTATCTGTTCATTCATTTAAGGCGAATACTGGTAAAAAGTTTACGTGTTTATCTGTTTGCATCGACAAAAAAAGTTGTATGGACATGTACATTTGTTTACGTAAACCAAGTGACAAGCATATCCTCCGCGTACTATTATTTTTTCTTTATATTTCATAAAAATAAATATTTTATTTGATTAGGATGATCATTTTATTGTACAATGAGTAAAATGTAAACAGATAATCTTCGATGATTGTGACTGTCTTTGGCTTGGTAATGCTAGTCGTAGGCAACTAGGTCGTGAACATTTGTACATGAGGTATAGGATAGGGCAACTTCATAAGATGGGTCGGTGAGATGTGTAGGGGCAATAGCAGTGTACAGACAAAACCAACCTAAATTGTATACAATAACTCTATGATATACAATTTAAAATACTAGGAAATAAATTCTGCCTGACCTAAGAAATAATTGCAGCTTATGACAATAAACTCATTTTTCATTTTCATTTTCATATTAAAGGATTTACCGGCAACACGCCCTCACTGCGTTAGAGAACTTTTTTTTTACAAAGATGATTTTAATAATCTTTCTACATGTACTGTATACCCATGTGCTGTCAATTTATTATTTTTTACAACAAATACACCCGATTAAAATGTATACACAATGAGAAACTAGGTAACCAAAGACATGCATGCTGCAAATTCTAAATTAGTTTCATTTTAATCGTTGAATACTCCTTAATGATTGTCTTTCTAGCTTATAATGCTGAAAATAGTTTTTCTTCAAAGTTTTAGCATTGGAGAAATGTTTCTGAAATTTGCCATATCCTTGACTGATATAAGAATACGTTTTCAAGAAAAACTTGGAATTCTTTATAAAACTATAGACAGCTAACAAAATTAAGGATTATTTTATATTTTATTGTCTGGAAAGTGCAGATAGATAGACAAAAATTAATTTATCGAAGTTGCATACTAGTATTCTACCGTAAAACTTATTTTCTCGGTTCGCTTTTTTAAACTTTGGTATTACAATAAAAATGTTAATATGCCGTAGGCGTGTAATGAATTCTCAAAACAGGTGTTGTCTATTGGTTGTTAGAATAAGAACGAAGGGAATATTTCATTGACTTGTTGGAATTATTGAAATAAGTTCTCAACATTGGTTATTAATACAATGACGTAAAATGACATTAATCTTTTAGTTCCTTTTACTTTTATGTTACTCATCTTCCATAATTAAACTTTTACATCGTCGTTGAATATACTTGAAACTAGATAATATATTAACCAAAATATTTCTACATTTTGTTTTCTATTTTTAACAGGGGAAACTACGTAGGACAGAAGCCTTATGCCAACACCGATCCATGTAGTGCCTGTCCGGATTCACATTCCACATGTCAAGACAGTTTGTGTTCAGAATGATTAATACCAGCGAATATCAAGTGTTTACAATATACGTATCATTCGATCTAAGCAATGTTTTGTTAAACTGTTGTACTATGATCTTTTTTGCAACAAAAAATGACATTTGGATTTATATTTTGTTAAATCGACAAAAGTGTTTCATGTAAATCTTAATCTTTTTTCTATAAGTTTATTTTGTTAAAGTAATATTTTTTAACAAATACTTCATTGTAAACACATTATCTTCGCTGCATCTACATACATTTACATTTATGTCTATAACTATAAACTAAATAAATATATATTGCATTAAGACTGTTGTAAATGTTTATTACAGAGGTATGACATTATATGAAAATATAGCAATGTATAAGCACAAAGGATTCATCTTTCCGTATGGACGAAAACAAATTTTTAAAATCTGGAGCAGGTCCTGTAACAATTAATGAAAACACAGGGCAATAGAATGAATAATTCAATTTACACTGAAATAATAAACAACAAAATCTGTGTACCAGAAACAACAACTAAATTAGAGGAAAATAAAGTACGTGACTGAGTTTGTGAGCGTTCATGTAGATTACTCTACAGTCTGTATAGTTGTATGCATACTCTTTTATTCAGGCTCCCTTGTTTCTATACACGTGTGAACATCGGTTTTAGCTCATCAGGTCCAAGTTTATGTTATCTTATACCATCACATCCTTGTTTTAATTGATTTCTTATGGTGTTTGGCAGTAAATCCATTTATACGTGTTTTTATTGATGCCGAAGTTAGGGAAAGCATGGGTTTCATTGATAGTTGCTTTAGGGTTTTGAACTAGCAGACAGAAACTGCGAGTACTCTTTCGAGTTAGATGCTTCTTGTTAAGGTCTTTCCCGATTCTTCGGGAAGACCTTACTGTATTTCGTCCGATTATTATTATTATTATTATTTTTTTTCTTCTTGTTCTTCCGCCAACTTTCGAAAAGATTTCCCTTCGACACTACGCGACATGTCGTAATGATGTTTCGGCACAAGTATCGTACAGTATAGGGCTTTTCGGAAATTACGCTGCTAGTCGAAATTTTGTTCCGTTACGGAGTTCTCTCCCCTTTCACCGAAAACCTTGTTATCGCGTAATCTCAGAAACCGTAAAAGATAGCTGATAAAGTGTAATGTAGAAAATGTTCAGTGTCGCGAGATACAACTTCGTTACATTTGGACCGAAAGGATGCGGGTACCTTATTTTTGAGTTATTGCCCCTTAAATATTGACTCTTATCGTAAAAATTTTTTTCTCGAAAACCGTAAGTCGTAGAGCCCTAAAACTTTCACCATTAATCATTGGTCCATGAGACGTTGAAAAAAATGTCAAGGTCAAAGGTCAAAGGTCAAGGTCATTTTGACCAAAAACTTTATGATCGCTCAAACTCAGAAACCCTAAGAGATGGCTCATGACATGTAAAGCAGAAAATGTTTATCTTATCAAGATCTACATTTGCTATATTGGGTCCAAAATTATTGGACCAACTGTTATGGACCTAGGGTCCGAAATCCGTTTTTCAGGGTCCGAAATCAAGGTTTTTTGCAAATATCTTTAAAACGGTAAGAGATAGAAAGAAACTTTAAATGCAAAAATGTTCGGCTTAATATGACCTACAATTTGACATCAAGGTCAAAGTTCAGAGTCCTTAGCAACACTATGAAAATCCTTAGCAACCATATAGTTTTGATAATATCTCAAAATTGGTGATAGATAGCTGATAACATGTAATGGAGAAAATGTGTAGCTTATCAAGATCTACATTTGCTACATTGGGTCCAAAATTATTGGACCTACCGTTATGGACCTAGGGTCCAAAAACTGTTTTTCGGGGTCCGAAATGAAGGTTTTTTGCAAATATCTAAAAAACGGTAAGAGATAGAAAGAAACTTTAATCAGCAAAAATGTTCAGTTTAATATGACCTACAATATGATATGAAAGTCAAAGTTTAAAGTCCTTAGCAACATAGTAAAATCCTTAGCAACCATATTATTTTTTATTATATCTCGAAAACTATAATAGATGGCTGATAACATGTAATGGAGCAAATGTGTATCTTATCAAGCTCTACATTTGCTACATTGAGTCCAAAATTATTGGACCTACCGTTATGGACCAAGGGTCCAAAAACCGTTTTTGTGGGTCCGAAATGAAGGTTTTTTGTAAATATCTCAAAAACGGTAAGAGATAGAAAGAAACTTTAATCAGCAAAAATGTTTAGTTTAATATGACCTACAATTAGATATCAAAGTAAAAGTTTAAAGTCCTTAGCAACATAATAACATCCTTAGCAACCATATTATTTTTTATTATATCTCAAAAACTGTAATAGATGGCTGATAACATGTCAAGTAGAAAATGTGTATCTTTTCAAGATCTACATTTGTTACATTGGGTTCAAAATTATTGGACCCACCGTTATGGACCTAGGGTCCAAAAACTGTTTTTCGGGGTCCGAAATGAAGGTTTTTTGCAAATATCTCAAAAACAGTAAGAGATTGAAAGAAACTTTAAATTGCAAAAATGTTCAGTTTAATAAGACCTACAATATAATATCAAAGTCAAAGTTTAAAGTCCTTAGCAACATAATAAAATCCTTAGCAACCATATTATTTTCCATTCTATCTCAAAAACTGTAACAGATAGATGATAACATGTATTAGAGAAAATGTGTATCTTATCAAGATCTACGTTTGTTGCATTGCGTCCTAAATTATTGGACCCACCGTTATGGACCTTGGGTCCAAAAACCGTTTTTAGGGGTCCGAAATAAAGGTTTTTTGCAAATGTCTCAAAAACGGAAAGAGATAGAAAGAAATTTTAAATTGAAAATATGGTCTGCTTAATATGTTCTACAATATGCAACCCACTAAAGTACTAAACCAACTATATCTTTTTAAATTTAAAATGTTAAAAGAGGTGTAAAGACGAGGGAAAGACCTCTTATTTGTTCACAGAACAAATAGATCTTTCATTGTATCTTGTATTACTTGTTGTATTTGTTTTCGGTATCGATCTCAAGA
This sequence comes from Lithophaga nigra, assembly GCA_028566555.1. Lineage (NCBI taxonomy): Eukaryota > Metazoa > Mollusca > Bivalvia > Mytilida > Mytilidae > Lithophaga > Lithophaga nigra. The sequence goes on from JAOXYJ010103087.1 coordinate 5,296, forward strand.
GTTTAGCCCATTTTAACTGATTTTTAAAGTTTGTTTTACTGTCGTTTTGTTACACCACTGTCCCAGGTTAGGGGGAGGGTTGAGCGCCACATACTTTATGTGCCTGTCCCAAGCCAGAAACCAGTAGTCCAGTGAATGTCGTTGTTTATATGTTTATTGTTAATCGTTTTTTTTTCATTATATTAGGTCGATTGTTGCAGTTGTTGAATAAATCCAATTTTTTTTATCCCGGGATCTTTTACAGCTTACTTTAAGGTATGGACCCCGAACCATTGTTGAATGCCTTAAGGTGAACTGTAGAAGTTCAAATTTGTCTGTCACCTAGTGGATAGTTGTCTCCACTTTTCCAGAAAAGAAATGTAGTATTGCACCGCCTTCTTTTTTTTTTTGGTATATCATTTTATATCTTTCTGTCTTATTTGTTTGCCTCAGTAGGCAAAGTGAACAGGCGACACACGTCTTCCAGGGAAGAGATTATACCAAGTTTGTGGAACAAATGAAAATATTATAAATCTGTAGATTCAGATTTATTGCATTTATTCCATGGACTGAAAAATATACATGTAATTAAGAACTTTAAAATTTCCTACTTTTCATAAATCAGGTAAAAGGGAAATGAACCAGAGGCTTCCAGGAGCCTGTAATCGCTCACCTGGCATACTGTTGACAAGACAATGTTGAAATTGTAATCTAATATAGCAAGTTGTTTTAGGCAAGATTTTTAAATGAATTTCCAATAGGAAACTTAGTTCAGCTAAGGTGGCCATATGGTTGGCAGGTGAGGTTATCAGATACAATTCTGAAAAGGACCCATCTAGTGACCATTTCACCAAAATATGGTTCCAACTGAGCATGTAGTTCCAGACAGGAATTTTTTTTATGAATTTTCCATAGGGTCCAATGTTAAGATAAGTTCAGCTGTGACCGCCATCTCAGTTGGCAGGTGGGATCATCACCTTTTAAAAATATAGCAATCTCGAATTAGGAGAAGACAAAATTAGTAATTTATTTTCATGGGAATGCAGGCCAGATTAATTATTTATTTTGATTTAAGTTTTTGGAGACTAAGATATGTATTCAAATATGTTTTGATTTATATTCTACACCCATTAAAAACTCGTTTTTTTTAATCAAATACATTTAAATTAGTTTTAATTAATGCATGAGGATGCGTATTCTATGATTCCTTTGATAAAATCATTTGATTTTCAGTGTCCAGTTATCAATATGGAGTAAATTTGAGCTAATACGGAGTATTGTAGGAATATTAACAAACCCTTTTTTAATTTTTTTGGTAAAATGAATAGGTCGTCGAGATCCACTTTTTGTAAATTACATATAAGATATATGTATTAAATATGATAAAAAGAGTATCAAAAATATGAGAGACATACAGCAATTAACATCTTCAACGGCTTTTAAAATGTTCTCTAGAATAAATAAGAAATTAATTGGTCTCAGTGCCGTATGATTAAGGCTCATTTCAGTCAAAGGCTTATTTTCTTGACAGCGTTGGATGTAGTTATTTCCGCCAAATTGTCAGACATAACAGCATTTATCTTTAACCCTTGTCTTGGGAACGACATCATGAACATCCTTTGATAGCATTTCTAATGCAATAAAATATGCATATTTAGTTATAATTACTTTTGGGGTGTTTTAGCCCTATGGACAAGAGACATGACTAAAAAAAATTCAAATGAAATCGTGGGATGTACATACTTCGCATACTTTGGCCTTAAAATGTTTTACAATGCATATAAAAATTTCCAGCTCGATACGATCAGAACTAAACATTTATTTTTATCAAAGGAACCACAAGCAAATGCCAAGCTTTCCTCTGCCGCATCGATGACACATTTTCATAAATCTGTGTGCTTGAAAACTGACGGAAAAAGCGACAAGACGAAATGGGTAAAACACAAATAGATACAACTCATACAGTTTATTATACAAAATTTCTGTGTTATTTTATGTTCATTTATCTCATTTAAATAGTAACGGTACAAAATGATGTCTTCGGATATTATTCAAGATTTTGTAAGTTCATACAAAGCAAAAGCTCCACTAGGAACATCTTGTGCTCTGTATAATCAAAGATTTCGTTGAACTGAGCTGGGTCCAGGCCACGGTTCTAATAGTTGTTGAAACACTGGTTTTTGAGAGTTTTATTATAATTGTTTTTCGAAAATTCTGATTTTAATTGGCGATGAGGTTTATATCTGTATAATATTTCCTAATTCTATGCATATGTTCAGGTTTTTTGCGTATTTCCTTCATACTGCGGTTAAAACAATGTTTTGTTGTTGTTGTTGTTGTTGTTGTTGTTGTTGTTGTTGTTGTTGTTCGTGTTCTAGTGCTGTTTTTTATATGTCATGATGCAAATGTGTATTCATAAAAAGAAAAAGAAAACTTGTCAGATGGTCTATGATCTTAGCATTAAGACTTCCTATCGAACTAACAAGATACCCGGTGGTTGTATCGTATTCCAATGTTTTATGAGATGCATTTGCAAAATTAGCATTTTAGAGGTCTACAAGAATAGCTGTTATTTTGATAAGAGTCAATTTTATCTCAATATTATAAAAACGTTTCTGGCATTTAAGCTACAATTTTTCTCTATTACAGTTTTCTTATGTCAAATGGAAAACTAGAAAAACGGACTTTTTTTTTGACAAAAACTGTATTTTTAAAGATTTTGAGAAAATCGAATTGAAATGTTGGATAGTGTTATTTTTATTTTCTGTTATGGGGTCATAAAGTTTAAATACAAATTGTATATCAGATGACCCCGCAAACCGACCAAGATGGCTTCTACAGAGGAACTTAGTTTAACATGAGACCATACAGGAATTTTATTAAAGATATTCTTTTCTGGAATAATTTGATCAATTGAACCAAAACTTTGATGAAAGATAAAATGGTCATTGGATTGGTCAGTTTATCCCTTTAAGGGTAAAATATCTCCAACCACCAATCAAAAAGGGCAAAATTACCGAACTTTATGGATAGGACCTAAATCTTGGCACAAAGGCTTCTAACCAAGTTGTTCCAGGTAACAATTATTCCTATTAAAGCTTGATAGACTTCATCATGATTTGGGTGACAGGTATGACAAAATACCCGTTCCTCTGATGTTCTTTTCTCACAGCATATTTTACTAGAGGAAGCGGAGAATGCTTACTCTTCCGGAGCTCCCTAATCTTGGTTCGGTTCATTTTGTTCATTTGTTTTCAGTTTGAAGTGTTGTGTTATACAGTTTTGGCCCTGCCCTTGTCAGTCAGTTCTTGATATAGATTTTGCTCTTAGGCCTTGGTATTTACCACTGTTAACTTAACTACTTAACTTATAATGAAAATGATTCAATGGAAAATATGTTAAAATATTGATGTATGGAACTACTGTATCAATTGGAACAATACTTAGGCAGATGGTTTGCTTCAGAATTGTATCTTCCTCAACTGACCTGATAAGTTTTAAATATTATCTCATGGAAATATTAAGACACAGTTTACTGTATAGGAACTAAAGTGTCATATAAAAATAGGAGATATGGTATGATTTTTCATGAGACAACCGTCCACTAGATGACAGACACATTTGCACTTCTACATATCACACTAGGGCCTTCAACAATGGTCCGGGGTCCATATCATAAAGTAAGCTGTAAAAGGCTCCGAGAAAACAAAATATAAAATTATTCAACAACTACAACAATCGACCTAATCCAATGATAAAACGAAAAACGAAAAACAATAAACAAGGAAACAACGACATCTACTGGAATACACGTTCCTGACTTGAGACAGGCACATAAAGTATGTTGCGGGGTTAAACCGGTTGCTGAGCGCTCAACCCTCCCCCTAACCTGGGACAGTGGTTTGACAAAACGCCAATAAAACAAACTATAAAAATCAGTTGAAATGGGCTTAACAGGGTTAGTAGTTGTATATCATGTTATTGGTTACAGTTTACTTGTTCTGTTTCTTTATTTCTCATGTCTTATTCCTTATACTAATACTTTATTTTGAGAAAATACCACAAGCGCATCACTTTTCCTCAAAATTCAAAATCGTTTGAACCCTGGGCTATTACAGTCTTTTTTACTTCACAAATTGGAACCTGCATTTAAATTTCAGACAAATTTGCACCCTATATTCCTTAATGTCGTGTACCAGCCAGCAAATATCAAATTGTTCTTTGAATTCTTCCGCGAATACGATTTAAAAAAGCCTCTATTTTAAACAAAGATCTGTTATTGAGGACCTTACCCGAAATTCATTTTTTTACTTGATTTTCGTTTGTTAAAAGATAATTTACGAGGACTCAAGACTTTATGAGCATGTACATTTGTAAAGAGGCATTATATTCATTATAAACTGATTCAGGAAAGTTTCAGCTTTACATATCCTGATTACGGTCAAAAACCAGTTTATATCGTATAATATATATAGTCCCCATTTGATTTAGAAAACCTTTACGACTTAGGCACGATATACCATTATGTAGATCTACTGTAAGTTTATTTTATTGCAGGACACTTTAAATGACATTAGTTCTATTTGGAACCGACACAGAATTAGGAGATACAGACAAGGAGTAAGGCAGCAACCATTTGATTTTCTAGGGGGGTATGGATTTTTTTGAATAAAAAGTTTGATCTCAAATTAGGTGAAAAAATATTTTGTTTTTGGTCTTGTGAAAAAAAAATTGTTTGTTTTACCCTCAGCTGATACTATATGTAATGCTAAAGTAGGAATAAAGAAATTGTTTTCGATGTGTTGCGAAAAAAATTAATTGTTTGTCGCGACAAAAAATCCAAAGCCCCCCCCCCCCCCGAAAATCAAATGGTTCCTGCGTAAACAAATGTGGACGACCATTTTTACTTCATCATATGCCTGGTGCATTTGATACAGGGGGACTATGGGACGGAAATAAGCGAAAATGAAGTTAATATTTGCGGAAGTGAAATAGAGACACTGCCCCATTCTCCATTCGAGAAATTGATAGAAGATGTATGCATTTGTATAATAGACAAAATCAATTTTGCAGTTCCAAATGATCCAGAGAGCATGCGCAATATGTACACGTTTCTTAGAGAGGATACCAGAAGTAATTTATGGCTGTATTTTTCATATGACTTGCCTTTATTGCCTTGTATGGAGTTTTCTTGCAGTGGCGGGGATCCAGAGGGGGGGGGTTCCGGGGGTGTGCACCCCCCCTTTGATTATGGCATTTTTTTTTTACTTCTTTCATTTAAAAAATCCGTAACATCCCTTAATTGTATGTTTCCAAGATTCTATAATGTTACATTGTTTTAAATTCTGAATTCACTATCGGCCATTTGAGCATTTGAGCCCTGTTGCGCAGAGGAACTATGCTATAGTCAATCGGTCGGAAGTCTACTTTTACATGGTATATCACGAATATCTGTTTTTTCTCAAAATTAATTTAACTAGATATAAAAAAGTATGGTTTCAAAAAACGAGATTAAGTGCCAGGAAATCCGGAAAATGCAGGATTTTGCAGCATTTTGCTCAAGGCCCCCGGACCCCCTGCCTAAAAGGCGACCTCTGCGAGGTCGGCAGGGTCGCATCGCGACCCTGATTTTTCTAGCAACTCCCCCCCCCCCTCTTTCGTTTGAAGCTGAATCCGCTGCTGTCTTGTATTGATTTTTGAATAATTATAATTAACATGGCAGTTTTACGTAAATTGTCGGTGCGTAAACTTGTCCTTTCACTCACAGACTGCGAGTAAGTCGCCCATAATTTCCTCCAAAACTATATTAAAACAATTTTCTTAAGCAGTCAGTTCACAATTCGTATCCATGGTTTTGTTTAAACACATGCCCACAGACAAAATAGAACAAATAAACAGATATACAGTTGTGGATTTATATAAAAAAAATCTTAAACGGTTTTCCTCTCTTGTGATATTTTACCAACTTCATTGGGGTTTTTCAGTCGCCAAATGCGACCTATTGTAATCGTAAATTGATATTTTACAAACATTTTGGATGTGCAGCTTTACCAATGAC
>JAOXYJ010103198.1:0-11331 GCA_028566555.1 Lithophaga nigra
CCAAATAACCTTGTTAGTTTTTAGGATCTTTCCAACTTTGTGTTACTGCTAATATTAGCACTGCCTGATTTTTAGATAGACTGGTACTTATCACAAATTTTTTGGGAAACTAGCTATTTTGATTTTTTCATCCAAAAACAAAGGCCCACATGAGTTACAGTGACAGAGTATATCGCGCATGAAGTTGTGACATAAAAATTTAAACTTTCTGTTTAGAAATGGATTATTTAGAAAAGTTAAAAAAAATTATGTCCAACTATACAATGAAACGGCATGAATTTCTATGTTCCTATGTATACTCATTATGATATAGTACAGCATCATTAGCTAATGCTAATTAAGTGCACCAGTGAGTGGCGATATTCTTTTCTAATTAAACTGGAAAACCGGAAGTAACACAGGTGTTACAGATAACCAGTCATGCAATAATTTCCTCCAAAACAGCTCCACCAATGATAATAGGTGCAAATTTTATTGAAATAAGAAATGACTTTTGAAGAAGAATTTTATGCAGGTTTAAGTACACATGTATACAGTTAAAAAAATGGTAATGAATAACTATGTCTACTGGCTGTTCATTTTCAGGCTTTATTACTTACTCCATTCTGAAAAGAAATCAATCAGCGACTGGACTGCATGAATAATTTCTTCAGTATCTCCCCATTTCCATTGTATTTCTACATCAGAATTACTTTGTTCTTCAGATGTGAATTCACGTTCAGCAGTTTCAATCAGAGAATGTAGTATGTCGAAACTATCACTGTACAATTCACGGAAACTAACAATTATCGTTTGAGGCATGGGAGATAAACTATCGCCTATGCTGTCAACTGTCCTTCCTTTGGGATCAACTAAATAGGGGAAGACTTCTAGCTGTGCATCTGAAAATGGATTCCCAAATTTGCACGAAGTATCCGTCGAGGTTCAAATACAATGTCTAATGCGCTGAAATTACTTTCAATTTTGTTCAATGCTTTTCTAATGGATATGACACTTGTTGTGAACCTCCGAGTGAAATAATAGGGTTCTTATGACACTCGAGACCTAGGCTGAAAAGTAGGATTAATACCTGGACTCACAACTAAGCTTATACCTTACGTTCGGGCGTTGTTAACTGTCTCTTCGTTATTCCGTCTAGATCCCTAGAACTTGGCACAGAAGAGGGCGCTTCAATCAGCATCACTGTTGCACCACCGGAACTGCTCCTGGCTAGGAGAACCCCCGTGTAATCAAGGGTAATTATACAACACCCCCCTCCGTCTTAAAAAGGAGGAACTATACAGTTCCGACAAAGGTGACAACTGAAAACACCCCTTGGGAATTATGTCAAATCCGGTAAAGATACCAATAATGAAAACGTATACTAATAATAAAATCCACCCCCCTAAACCCAGGGATTGGGATGCCAAAGAAATTAACCTTTCCCCAAAGAAAACCATATATACAAAACAAACATAACACATAAATCACAGCAGACAATTCAGCTCTGGACAACTATCTAAACAACCATGGCGAAGTCTGGAACCGCAAACAACCATCAGTTAAACCCAACTGAAATCTCAAATTCTATTCTCCAACTTCAACCATACCCGGACCGACCGAACCTGCCTCTCTCAACCTCTGGGGGCAATAAGCTTAGCACACAACATGAGCACTAACTCCGCACCGACCATAGGCGCAATCTAACCCAAGACCTAGTCCTGAAAAACATCCCACCACGGGATGGTGGCCCACTGTTCTAGCTAAGAACCTCGGTCCAAAATATAAATGTATCTCCAGTTGTCCAATCCTGATTCGTCCGAATGGTAATCACATATCACATACGTCAATTATATCATCATCCACATATATACATATATCCAAGTTCCATTCTAAGTTGATTAATCACCCCCTGAATTTCCAAGAAACTAAACTACTACTAGAATAAACCCCTTATACAAAAATATACAACTGACATTCCCATTGAATGTCTAGTTCCAGCATGGAACGACAAGTTGCAACCAAGACCATCAACAAGAACTGAAAAAGATCTAAATTCCACCCATACTGTTCCTAAATACGGTGAACCTATAACTATACAATATTTACATCGGTCTGGTTGACGCAGTCCAAAAGGAAACACTTCCAGACAGGAAGTCGGAGTCCTGATACACACATATCCACTGTCCTCACTCCACAAGCTCTCGACTCCTGCCTACTGCACTCGCAGTTCCGCTACGGCCGGTAGCAAATCCAACCTGACAAAGTCGGTTACCTCGGCTCCCTCATACATAAGGGTGACCGGCGGGTCCAAATCAAACAATCGAGCTGCATGCTCCCTGGCTGCCTGAACGGTCCTTACAGTCACCAAACGCCTGGTGTTTTGGTGGCTGAGAATTACTAAAGTTCCGGGAAACTCCTCAGCTGGCACTGGTGGTGGGCGCTCAGCCACTGTACCCCTGGTGATTGGAGTACGGGAGGTCTGCTGGGGTGCAGGCGGTGCCGCGGACGGCGGCGTAGGTAGCGCCTGTTGTGCAGGCTGCCTGGCTGGCTCCTTGGTGAATGCCCAATTCATTTGGGTCAGTTCTCCTTCCACGGGAGTGTTCCCATGGCAACTCCATGCCTGCGTGGCCACCAGGTGTCTCTTCTCATCGTCTAGGAACCTCAGGAGCGGCAGCATGACCCGCCAATACAGGATGGCTACCGGGCTGTTGAAGGGGTGGAGCGTATAAGCCCGGAGCTCCGGCCACTTCATGGCGTGGCACACTGCCCTCAGTGGTGGCATGCTATGTCCTACGATGGTGCATCCCGCTGGGACCCTGGCCCTCCGGTTGAGCCACTCGACGAACTCCGTGGCGGTGATGTCGTCCCTGCCAGTCAGCCACCTAGCCAGAACTATGACCATCTGGCCCCTGAATTGCTGGAAACCGCGCTCCCTCATGAGCGCCGGAGGGACGTGTATGGAAAACATCCCTGACAGGTGGTCCGCCATGGCGTGTTCCCTCAGCTGACGGGTGATGACTGGACAGTCTGGTACAGGACAGGCGACATCCCTGTCGGTAGAGCGCCAGGTCCTTTCCTTGTATCCACTGTAAGGTCCGGTCCAGACCTGTTCTTCTTTGCCTCTCCAGGCCTCCGGAATCTCCCGCTTGAAAGCCAGGGGGTCTTCAGATTCCAGCTCTTCCTCAACAGGCTCTGGAGCTGACTGCTCCGATGGCTCCACGTCAGGCTCTTCAATGGCGCTTGGCTCTGACGCCTCTGGGACTGACTGCCCCTCCTCTTCCTCAGACAGAGCTTCAGGCTCTGACTGAGAGGTGTCTACCTCCTCTCTCCTGACGACAACCCTCCTGTCCAGCAGGCTGACATCAAAGGGCTGGATCACTACTCCCGGCTGGGAGTTACCACTGGGCCTCCAGGGCCTAGATCCCCTCTCAGAGCTACTGTCAGGCTCACTTTCGCTGTTACAGGTTTTGTAACTGTGTTCAGAGTCAGACATTCTGAAAAATACAAAAAGAAATTTATTAGTCCGCTGTTAACTACTGGCTATCTCCACCCCCTTTTTCTTTTTGGGGTGGCGCCCTCTGAACAAGCTGACAGTTCGGACAACTGTAGGAGTCTATTTCGGTAGCTTCCTGTACGGACATGCCTATACAAGTCAAGTGAAACCACTCCTTACAATTATCACATTGTACCATGGTTTCCCCAGTGTCGGGACCACGACATACGCAATATTGTGGAGCACTAGTTTTGCTCCTGGGCTTTGCGAGGACATCTACACCCTTTTGGAAATCTGCCTTACATGCCTGTAACCAAGCAGGAATTTTTCTGTCTGCACAGAGCTTTAACCTGTCATGGTTAGTATTGAAAACTACTCGCTGGAGCTTGACCTTGTAAACATAACCAGTAACCTTACCCAGGATAATACCCGGCCCTTTCCAAGGGGAACCCAGTTTCTTAGACTTGCCCTTGACCTGGGCTGTATCCAGGACATACACAAGGTCTCCAGGCTTGTATGGTTTCTCCAGCACTCTGAGGTCGTAATCTCTTTTCATCTTGGCCTGGGTGGTCTTCAACGTTTTCCGGGCAATAGAATGTGCACTCTTAATTGCGTCCTCTAAGCCAATGATGTAGCTGTCGGCTCCGTCGTACTTCTTTTCACTCTGGCTGCCAAACATGAGGTCTGCCGGCTGGTTCGTCTCCCTACCAAGCATAAGCTTGTTCGGTGTGTACCCGGTACTCCGGTTCACACTGGATCTCAACGCTCCTGCAAGCTGAGCTAGATGCTGGTCCCAATTGTCCTGTTGTGCATCCACGAAGCATCTCACTGCATCCATGAGACTGCGATTCTGTCTCTCCACCTGACCATTCGCCTGAGGTCTATACGGCGTTGTTCTAGCCTTGTGTATCTGCAGCAACTCACATACGGCCTTGAAAAGCGAACTCTCGAAGTTCCGGCCCTGGTCCGAGAAGATCTGGAAGGGATACCCAAATCTCGTAAAAAACTCGTTTATTGCTGCCTGTGCTGTCACCTCGGCTGTCTGGGAGGGTAGTGGGATGCACTCTGTCCACTTGGTGAACTGGTCCACCATCATGAGGATGTGCTCGTTGCCTAGCTTTGTCTTCGGCAAAGGACCCATAAAGTCAACATGGACTCTCTCCATAGGATATCCAGCATGGTACTTGGTAAGCGGACACCGGCCAAACCTGCTAGGTTTCTTGTTCTTGTTACAGGTGGCGCAGGTGAGAACGAAGTTATTTATGTCCCTTGTCATATTGTACCAATGGTACTTGTCCTTTATTTTCGACATAGTTCTGGTAACGCCCTGGTGACCGGCGCTGGGCAGTTCGTGGCATAGTTCCATAACTGTCTCCTTTAGCGCTACTGGTACCACCAATCGTGTACTGGCCCCTTCTTTCTTAGGTTGACTTTTCAGTACGCCATTGTCGTCTATGTAGAACATCTGCTTGTTGATCCAGTGGCTTTTGGCGGCTGGCGAGGCGAGAAACAGGTCATCTTCAGAGGGTTCACTCTTGTTCTTTAACCACTCGAGTATAAATCTCAGGTCTGGATCATTTACTTGCGCTGTCTTGAGTTCTTCCTCGCTGAACCCAGATATACTAACTCCTTCACCCTGGGAGATGGCCGCAACATGATGTCGGTTTGGAGTATTCACCACAATCCTGGCTGTCGAAGGGGTAAAACTCAAATCTAGCCCTGTGTTGAACAGAGTTGATTCATCTTGTGTAGGAACTGTGGTATTGAACAAGGCTACCATTGCTGTGGCTACGTCCTGGACCATTCTAGATTTCTGCTTCTTCCTGGGTAGTGGCACTGCCTCGTCAACTTCACACAAGAACTTGGCCCAACCTCGATGTGCTCTCTGACAGTAGTTGCAGCCCTTGCATGGCAAGCTGGTCAAAATAGTATCTGGTGTGTAGTGGGGACACTCTTTCAATCTATCCGGAAGTCTAGATAGCGCATCCGCATTGACGTGCTGCTTCCCCGGACGGTGTTTAATAAGAAGGTCGTATTGGCTGAGCTCTTCCAGCCACCTGGCCAACTGTCCTTGGGGTTCCTTGAAATTGACAAGCCATGTCAAGCTGCTATGGTCGGTTCGTACCGTAAACTGCCTCCCCAGGAGGTAGTGCCTAAATTGCCTGGTAAACCTTATCACGGCCAATAACTCCTTTCGAGTAGTGCAGTAACGTTTCTGCTCTGCCGTCAGTACATAACTGCCGTAGGCTACTGTTCTCTCCTGACCACCCTGGACCTGGATAAGCTCTGCACCGATGGCGTTCTGCGAAGCATCGGTGTCAAGAATGAAACGGTCTCTGTTGTTAGGCAGCGCCAGTACTGGCGCAGTGAGTAGCTTATCTTTAAGGGTCTGAAAAGCCAACTGACGCTCATGACTCCATGAGAATGGGTTTTTTCCAGTGACCTCATACAAGGGTGCTGAAATACGAGCATAGTTACGGATGAATGAACGATGGTAGTTCACAAACCCTAGGAACTGTTCTACTTCCTTTGTGCTGGCCGGAACTTCCCAGTCCTTAACTGGCTGTAGGTGCTGCTTGCCAATGGCCAGGCCTTCACTACCAACCTGTCGGCCTAAGAATTCAACTGTCCGCTGGAACAAGGCGCACTTCCTTGGCTTGAGCTTAAGCTCGTATTGGCGGAACCGTTGAAAAACTGCGGCTAGATTTTCCAGGTGATTCTCAAATGAGGTTCCTAGGACAAGTATATCGTCCAAGAAAGCTAAGACTGTCCTCCAAGCTAGTCCTCTCATAACAAGGTTCATGACACGGGCATAGGTCCCTGGAGCGTTGCAAAGCCCGAATGCCATCTTCACACACTCAAACAATCCATACTTTGTCAGAAATGCCGTCTTCTTACGGTCTTCTGGTTTGATCTTTATCTGCCAATAGGCCCAATTTGCGTCTAACTTGGCATACCATACATTTCCGGCGAGCGTGTCGAGGCACTCATCGATCAAAGGTAGCGGGAAGCTGTCCTTGACAGTGACCGAATTCAGCTGGCGAAAATCGATGCACCAGCGGACGCTACCGTCTTTTTTCCGTACCAGGACTGGTACTGAAGCCCATTCGGAGACTGAGGGTTGGATGACGCCAGCATCCAACATTTTCTGGAGATGAGCTTCCTCTTCGTCGACAAAACAAGCTGGAGTCCTTCGCATCCGCTGCTTAATCGGCCTGGCATTGCCTGTGTCGATCTCATGTTCAATCTTATTGAAGTTACCCAAGTCAAACTCTGTTTTGGCGAAGACATCGCTGTAATCACACAGCAACTTACGGAGTTTAACCCTTTGGTCCTCAGACAAATCTTTACAGGAATCTTGGTATAGGGTCCTCAAGTGTTCAGGTACAGTGGTCGGTACTCCCTTGGTGCTAGCAGGCCTGTTTTCAATCTTGTCTGCGGAGCATGTTCCAACACTGAGCCTGACAGGCTCGTCCATGGACTCAATTGCCTCGGCTGTATGTGCTTCGCCTACTTCAAATCCACTTGGGAGTCGCACAGGGCTGTCTGTTATGTTCAGAAAGCAAACAACTGGATTTTTGCCTTTGGCGCAAACGGACCGTGGAATTAGCAGCCTGGTCTTGGCGTTCGGCTCAACTACAAAGTCATCGTCCTGTACTGGAACTGAACAGTCCATTCGTAATACCGAGTTAGGTGCCACTACGGTAGTTGTAGGTATCGTGACTCTGTATACCTTAGGGGGATTCGGGATCTCCTCCCCTCCCAGCAGAAGTTGGATGGTCTGGTTCTTAATAGACATAGTCTTTTGCCCAATGTCCAGGATGACTTTATTCCGTGCCAGGAAATCATGACCTAGCAACATCTCACAATCTATAGGCGCAACATACAGTTGGTGAGTGAACAGCAAGCCATTGATCTTAAACATAGCTGGGTTGGTTACCCTGCAGGTCATCTGCATATCTCTGCCTGCGGCGTGCATGATGGTCTCTTTTATGATGTACGGCTTATCCGGAATGGTATCGAAGACCTTGTCCTGCATAATGGTGACTTCCGACCCGGTGTCAATCAAGGCAGTTACTACCTTTTCCTGGATCTGGACCTTAACCCTCAATAGATGAGCTGACCCAATCGTTCGTACTGCTGTGGCCGTACCACTAGAAGGTTCGTCTGGACTCGTATCATCAGCAGGTACATCCAAAGTGACGGACTTGCGCTGGGTCGAAGTATTCTTTTTAGCTCGAGACTTCTGCAATTCCGGGCAGTCTCTCTTGTAATGGCCCTCCTTGTGACAGTAGAAACATTCGTTACTGTTTCGGTTACTGGCCTTCAGGTTGCCACGGCGACCAAAATTGTTGCGTCCCTGGGCTCTGCCCTGAGTCTGACCACGTCTGGGAGAAGTGCTTTTGGGGTGATAGTTCCTTGTCGGTGATGGGCTGCTCGACCTGCGTGATCGCTGCATCTCTGCCGTAAGTGTCTCCAAGGAAGACATGATATTTTGCATCTGTTGCAAACTCTGTTGTTGTTCTTGTCTCTGCTGCTGCATCTGTTGCTCAATCTGGGACATACGGGTGTCCAGAACTGACTTGGAGCTACCAATGCCGTGGACTGTGGGTTGGTCACCTGTTTTCTCCACTACTGCTGTGTCAGTCTTTTCCTGTGGCCTGTGAGCCTGCACTGCTGTCCTAGAGTGCTGAAACCACTTTATGACATCCATAGCGTTCTCCATAGTGGTTGGCTTGAAAGTGCAAGCATGTTGCCCAGCTTGAGAGTCGCTACACCCCTGGCAAAATTTCATGATTGCCTGCTTAGTCATGTGCTCCTCGGGAAGTTCTCTGTAAGCCTTCGTGGCCAATGACAGGACACGGTCCGCCCAATCCTCCAAGGATTCCTCCTTCCCCTGAACACTGGTCTGGAACTGGACCTGGGAAGTTTCTGGTGGTTCCTGGAAACCAAAACGTTTCAACATCTTGGATACCACTGCGGAATAGGTGATCTCTCTATCCTGGTCCAACAACAAGGTATAGAAGTCACTGGCTTTGTCCTCTAAACACCAGCAAAGCTGTTCCCTTTTCTGTTGGTCGGTCCAGCCTGCAGCAGTAGCATACCCTGTGAACTTAGTGTGGAAGGCTTTCCAGTTGCCCTTCCCTGTATATCTCAGGGTTTTCGGGATAGACATGAAAAATCTCTGGTTGTTTGGCTGTTGTCTGGCTCCAGGCTGGTTGTCAGCATGCGGTGACTGCTTGTTGTCTGCAGTGGGTGCTGGTTGACTTGGGCTAGGGTCATGTCTATGAATTGGTGGATAGTTGTGGTACTCCGCATCAACCGGGGAATGATGTAGGCTAGATGAACTACTGCGCCTATGCCTTGAACTGGAGCGTCTAGCTTTATGGTAATGACGGCTGGAATGGCGGGGTACCCTGAATGAGCCTTCTGAATCTGAATCATCAGAGTAGTCGGAATACCGCCTGGGACTTCTGTAGTCTGTGTATCGAGAGTTGTATAGCTCTGTCGGGCGGGTAGGCTGTTGTCTGGTGTGTTGCACACTGGTCTGTTGCAGTGGTGGCACCGGTTGTTGGTAAACCGCTGGTGGTGGTGGTAAACCAAAATATTGGGGTTGGCTGCTACCATAAACCATAGGTGGAGGGGGCACGGAAATAGGCTGTTGATGTGCTTGTTGATAAAGTGACCACACCTGTTGTTGTTGTTGTTGTGGCTGGTGTTGTTGTTGCGGCTGCTGTTGAGGTTGATAGACCGGCGCTGCAGCGGCTGGTGTTTGTTGAAGGGTCGATTGTGTGGCGACACCCTGTTGTACCTGTGTTGTGCCTGTTAGCTGTTGTTGTTGCACCCCCCTCATGCTGTTGAAGGGTTGTTGATATCCAACCTGGTTGGTTGTCGATGCTGGTTGGGTATTCTGTCTGTTGACAGGTGGCGCTGTTGACTGACCTGACCTGTCAAATTGTTGTGGTGGTTCGGATCTATAGCTGGTTGACTGGTGCTGATGTTGGCTAGATGCACTGTGGGCAGCTTGTTGAGGTGGCGGCTGACTCGGCTTGTTGAAGGGTGTTGATGGCTCAAATCTGACATTTGCGGATTGTCGTTGTTGTTGGTCAACCGTACTTTGGAAAGTCTGTTGATGCGGTGGTTGATACATACTGACATGTTGGCGTTGTTGTTGTTGAGCCTCAACATGTGGTGTCAACATAGCTGTTGAAGGCTGATATTGTTGATTGGTGCTGGTATCATACCTATGTGGTTGAACTCGATCAACATCCTGGCCAGCTGGACCTGCTTCCTGTGAAACACCAAGTGACTGGTCGTTGTCATGGAATGGTAATGATTTAAGCTGACCATAGTTGGGTGCCTCAACCGACTGTTGATGACTGACAACTGGTGGCAGTTTGTTCGTATATGGTGGCAAATCATGCAAGCGAGCAACGTCAGATTTTTGGTGGAACCCTGCCAGTTCTGGCGGAAATTTGTCGTGACTGGAATACAAGTCACGAGACTGTTTCTGTGGACGATTAACGTCATCCCTCTCTGGGTGCCTGTCTGGCGACTGATATTCACCTTTATACTGGGTGTTCTCTGGATCAGGTTGTCGGCACTCATCCGGATTACGTCCTTGCCCAACGTCTGAAAAATATTGCCTGTCCCCCATGGGGCTTCTTGTGCGGGAAGGGAAAGACCTAGTTGACATACGGTCAATATCTGAATTCCATACACTCCGTTGTATTAGATGTGAGGAGTGTATCACGGCCTCGGTGTCTGAAAAAATTGGCTGGGCTAATGTCGGTATGACATTTGTGTTTTCCCTCTGCATAGGCTCACTGAGCATCTGGGCCGGTGCATGTTTAGCTACCCAGTCTTGCGTATCCCTATGGAACTGTTGCAGTCTGGCCAATTCTTGTTTTGCAGTTGCGGGGGTATATGGTGTTGATTCAAAATGGGCAATAGGTGCCGGACGCTCTTCAGGAAAAAAGTCCTGGTTGTCTTCGAAATCAGACATAATCTCTTGTTTCACCCTTGTCTCTGGCTCATGTACATGCATCTCCTGCGGTATGCACGACATACTATGGTACCTCATGTCTGCATTAGCCTCCTCCATTTCGCATGGAGAAAAATCAATCAAGTCCAGCAAACCCTGGGACAACTTATTTTTCATATATGGAATTTGTGCCAGAATTTCTGGAGTTATTGTGACCCCATTGTTTCTCATAGCTATGATTCTCTGGGCCGTGGCAGGGCCAATGCCTGGTACACAAGTCAGGACATACTCCGGACTGGAGTTTATTTTCACTTTGTAACCCTGTGTATTCATTGTGTTAAATGCACTTTATTTTCAATAATAACACAATACAAATAAATATGTACACCGTCAATCAATAAACAATTAACCTTTATTGATAAATAATCCCGTTTACAAACACAACAATGGTGTATTGGCTATGTAAACAAATCACGGAAATCACTTCCGGTATCGACCTCTGGTGGCTGACGTATTACAAAATCTCGTCACGCGAGACTCAATGTGAAAAAATCAATACTCTGAATCGAATTTGAAAACTTTCACAGACAGTGAAGAACGTATCACAAATCGCGTGAATCCTTCAGGTAAAGCTTCCAAAGCAATAATTTAGAGTCCAAACTGACTTCCGAAGTCAATTAATGCCAAATCAAATTGTGCCAGTCACGCCTGACTGCACCCGGTCAAAATCTGAATGACCAATATGGCCGCCTAGATCAAACACGAGGTCAGAATTTAACTGCTCGCAGCGCCACTATTGTGAACCTCCGAGTGAAATAATAGGGTTCTTATGACCTCGAGTCACAGGCGGAAAGCGGGACTAATGCCTGGA
>JAOXYJ010103309.1:0-11328 GCA_028566555.1 Lithophaga nigra
AGCCCTAATATTAACCCTAGCCCTAACCCTTACCCTAATCCTAACACTAACTCTAAGCCTAAGCCTAACCATAATCCTAACTTTAACAGTAAACCTAACCCGAAATTTAACCCTAACAATAACCCTTACCCTAACCCTAACCTTTGCTCTAAGCCTAACCCTAACCCGAGCAATAACCCTAAAACTAGCCCTAACACTAACCCTAAGCCTTACCCTAACCCTAACCCTAACATTAACCCTAACATAACCCCAACTCTACGTCTAACATTAACAATAATTTTAACTCTAAGCCTTACCCTACCCCTAATCCAAATCTAACTCTAACCCTAACTCTAACTCTAAGCCTAATCCTAACCCTAACTCTAACTTTAACCCTGACCCTTATTCTAACGCTAACATTAACCCTAACCTTATCCCTTACTCTAAGCCTAACCCTAACTCTAACCCTAACATTAAGTCTAACCCTAACCCTCACTTTAACCGTAACTCTAAGTTTAACCCTAACCCTACCCCTACCTCTAAGCCTAACCATAACCCTAATATTAACCCTAACCCTAACTTCAAGTCTAACCCTTACCCTAAGTCTAACTCTATGCCTAACCCTAACCCTAACTTAAAACTAACTCTAACCCTAACATTACCCCTAACCCTAACTCTAAGCCTAACCCTAACCCTAACTCCAGCCCTAATATTAACCCTAGCCCCAACCCTTACCCTAATCCTAACACTAACTCTAAGCCTAAGCCTAACCATAATCCTAACTTTAACATTAACCTTAACCTATGCCTTATTCTAACCCTAAACCTAGCCATAACCCTGATTCTAACCTTAGTATTAACAATAAACCTGACGCTAACTCTAAGCTTAAGCCTTACCCTAACACTAACTCTAAGACTAACCCTAACTCTAACATTAACCCTAATCCTAACTTTAACCCAAACAATAGTCCTTACTTAAACCCTAACCTTTACTCTAAGCCTAACCCTAACCCGAGCAATAACCCTAAAACTAACCCTCACACACACTCTAAGCCTAACCCTAGCCCTAACCCTAACATTAACCCTAACATAACCCTAACTCTACGTCTTACATTAACCAAAACCCTAACTCTAAGCCTTACCTTAACCCTAATCCAACCGTAACTTTAACTCTAAGCCTAACTCTAACCGTGACATTAACCCTAACCTAACTCTAACTCTCAGCTTAACCCTAACATTAACCCTAACCCTAAATATCAGCCTAACCCTATAAGCTAATCTAACCCTAACTCTAACACTAACCTTAACTCTGAGCCTAACCCTAACGTAAGCAATAACTCTAACCCTAGCCGTAACTCTAACTTTAACAATAAACCTAACCCTAACTTTAACCTTAACAATAACCTTTACCCTAACCCTAACCTTTGTTCTAAGCCTAACAGTAACCCTAGCAATAACCCTAAAACTAACCCTAACACTAACTCTAAGCCTAACCCTAGCCCTAACATCAACCCTAACATAACACCAACTAACATTAACCCTAACCCTAACTCTAAGCATTACACTAACCCTAATCAAACCCTAACCCTAACTCTGACTCTAAGCCTAACCCTAACCCTAACCCTAACTCTAACTTTAACCCTAACCCTTATTTTAACATCAATATTAACCCTAACCCTATCCCTTACTCTAAGCCTAACCGTAACCCTAACATTAACCCTAACCTAACCCTAACTCTAACCCTAACCCTCAATCTAACCGTAACTCTAAGCTCTACCCTAACTCTAATCCTCACCCTAACCCTAGCCCTATTTCTAACCCCAACCCTAACTCTAACCCTAACATTAAACCTAACCTAACCCAACCAAACTAACCTTACCCTAACCCTAAATCTAACCCTAACCATAACCCTATCCCTAACCCTAAAATTAACCTCTACCCTAACCCTAACTCTAAGCCAAATCCTAACCCTAAGCCTAACTCTAAGCCTAAGCCTAACCCTAACTCTAACATTAACCCTAACCGTAACTCTAACCCTTACATTAACCTTTACACCAATCCTAACTCTAAACCTAACCCTAACTCTCAGCCTAACCCTAACCGTAACTCTAAACCTAACCCTATCCATACACCTAACCATATCATTATCCCTAACTTCACCCTTTCTCTTAATCTAATATTAACCCTAACAGTAACTCTAACTCTAACCCTAACTCTAAGCCTAACCCTAACTCTAAGCCTAACCCTGACCCTAACATTAACCCTAACTCTAACCCTAACATTAACCCTACCTAACCCAAAATCTAACCCTAAACCTTACCCAACCCTAACTCTAACATTTACCCTAACCCTAACTCTAACCCTAACATTCACCCTAACCCTAAACCGAACTGTAAGCCTAACCCTAACCCTAAACCTTACTCTAAGATTAACCCCAACCCTAACTCCAAGCCTAACCCTTAAATTAATTCTAACCTAGCCCTAACCTAACCCTATCATTAATCCAATCCTAACCCTAACTCTAACCTTAACCCTAACCCTAACTCTAACATTAACCCTAACCCTAACATTTTCCTTATCCCTAACCCTAACTCTTATCCTAACATTAACCCTAATCTAAACTTAACCCTAACATTAACCCTAACATTAACCCTAACCTAACCCTACCTCTAACCCTAACATTAACCCTAACCTAACCGAAACTCTAACCGTAACCCTAACCCTAACACTATCCCTAGCCCTAACTCTAGCATTAACCCTAACCCTGACTCTAACCCTAGCATTAACTTTTACCCTAATCCTAACGCTACTCTAACCCTAATTCTAAGCCTAACCTTAACCCTCACCCTAACCGTAACCCTAACTCTAACCATTACTCTAACACTAACATTAACCCTAACCCTAACCCTGATATTAACCCTAACCTAACCCTAACCCTAACCCTAACATTAACCCTTTCTCTTAGCCTAACCCCGACCCTTACATTAACCCTAACCGTAACCCAAACCTTAACCCTAACATTTTCGCCAACCTAACCCAAAATCTAAATCTAAACCTAACCCTAACCCTAACCCGAACTGTGAGCCTAACCCTAACCCTTACTCTAAGACTAATCCTAACCCTAACTCCAAGTCTAACCCTAACCCTAACTCTAACATTAATCCTAACCTAACCCTAACTGTACATTAACTCTAACCCTAACTCTTACCCTAACATTAACCCCATCCTAACTCTATCTCTAACCCTAACATTAACCCTAACCCTAACCCTAACTCTAACATAAACCCTAAAACTAACTCTAATTCTAACATTAATCTTAACCCTAACCCTAACTAATATTTTAACATTAACCCTAACCTAAACCTAACCCTAACCTAACCCTAACTCTAACCCTAACACTAACCCTTACCCTAACTCTAGCCCTAACATTTACCCTTACCCTTACTCTAATCCTAACCCTAACTCTAAGCATAACCATAACCCTATCATTAACTCTAACCTAATCCTAACTCTAACCCTAACTCTAACCCTTACCCTAAGCCTAACCCTAACTCTAAGTCTAAGCCTAACCCTAACCTAACCCTCACTCTAACCTTAACCATAATCCTAACTCTAACCCTTACATTAACACTAACCTTGACGCTAAATTTAAGCTTAATCCTAACCCTAATCCTAACTCTAAGCCTAACCCTAACTCTAACCCTAACATTAACCTCAACCCTAACCCTAAGCCTAACCCTAACCCAAACCCCTAACCCTAACCCTAACCCTAAACACTAAACCCTAACTCTAACACTAACTCTAACCCCTAACTCTCATCCTAACCCCTAACCCCTAAACCTAACCCTAACCCCTAACCATAGAATTAGGAGTTCAGCCTTTGACGCAAAAATAAAAAAAGTTAGATAATTCTCAATTTCGCGGTAGGGTTTTTCTCCAAAACTATTAAGAGTTTAGAAAAACCTTTAAAGCCATAGTAGAGTTAGGCGAATACCCCAGGGGTTGAGCCAACCTAACTGCCTAAATGTCCACAGTTTCCAAAAATATTGACCCAAGGACAAAAATGTTCTGACCATATCCTTGCGATAGGTGTTTTCATCCTTACCGCAAAATTCTTCTGTATTTTTTGTTGAGCATAACAAATTTCTAGATTTTTTATTCTTTGGGCTTCTGGGCTGAAAGTTTGCAAGTGGGCGTATACTGTACATACCTAACGATTTTAATAATTAGACTTGACCTAGTATTTGTATTTTTTTACTTAGGTTGGGGTTAGGGTTGGGATGGTGAGTGCTAGGATTACTTTAATTTCCAGTTAAAATTCAGAAAGTTTATGTTTGAAGTAAGGAAATCTTAGGAGGAAACAGAACTATATGATTTTTATTAAATTTTGAAAAAAAAATAAATATGTCATTGCCAACCCTAATTCGGCATATCATATATTAGGGTTGATAATCATTTTTTATTTCATGCGATATATAGTTCAAATTTGATATGGAAATACTAAATCCGTCATTGTAACGATCTCCAGTAAAAACTTCGACCTACTTCCCGGACTTCGGAATTGTTTGAAAATTATGACCTTGACCTTTGACCCAGGCCTTAATCCCTAGAATCCGCATCAGCACTCGGGCAGTCCTTTGTCAGTGAAAATTTTCAGGCCAATCAGAGAAACTTTTAGGCCTGAAAAAATCGTAAGGTCGGCTGAAAATTTGCACGGATAAAGACTGTCCGAGTGCTGATGCAGATTCCCGGATGAAGGCCTAGGCTACCCTATGTTACCGCTTAATTTTACAAAGGAAAATTATTGAATGGATAGAACTTTTTTATTCTCAACGAAACTTAATGGAGTAAAATTTTTTGTAAACATTCGATAATTTTCTTTCATTTGCGCCCTCAGAAATTGGTATCCGACTTTGCATTTTGAAATAACAAGACTTGAAATTTTCGACAAGGTTGCCAGAACTTGGTTATTTTTCGTTTGATCGAAGTCGAGTTGACTGCTTTGACTTTCTCTCATTAGTATTGTTAATATGCTAAATTCTTTTGATTTTAAAGATACAGTTTGTGAGATATCGAGTCACCATCTAAAATTTCGAATAAGAGTAGCCATTTCGTTTTTCCTTAGAACTGGTTCGGATATGGGTTTTCGAGTTCCTCTGTCGATTTCTTTCCTTCTAACAAAGGTATTCTCGATGACATACCTTGACTTGAACTATGCGGACTCAGAGTAAAACCCGTAATTCCTCCAAAATTCCAAGTAGCGCTAAAATTGTTTTGGTTCAAGGCAGTAGGAACGAACGTAAAGTCTTTTGCAGCAAAATATCTCAGCAAACTAAATTTCTTTTTCAAAATGGTTAGAGAAATACAGTGATCGTCCTGAGCGGTATATTACTACCGAAAATTTTTGAATTCTAAATGATCAACCAAAAATGTTTGGTTTTAAGGCTTGTGATTTTTGTCCCAGATAAATTACAGTTTATTTTACAGCAATTTGGATTTCTTTTACCGCAGTTAGGCATAAAATATCGCTTACCCCTCCTAACTGCAGTATTTTTATAACTAACTGCAGTACAAAGTTATCATTGTAATAAACAATTAGGTACCATTTTCATTCACAGGATGCATGTTATCAGTGGTATATTCATATTCGGAAATTCCCAATTTTATATATTCCAGAAAAAGTTTAAGTTTTTTTTCCAACAAAATACCGATTAGGGTTGGCTATAACTTTTTAATTTGTCAACAATTGGGGAAAAATATTTTTCTCCTTGAAAATTTTTAGGTGCTTTGTGTCACTTGTGGAATGATCTAATTGGAAATTTGCATTGACGAAAATTTCGAACAGGGCTAATTTAGCTAGCGGTAATAAAAATGTCTTCGGCCACGAAGAAAATTGATGTAGAAATCAGAAATCACGAACCATTCAGCTTTTTACTAATAAACATAACAGGATGTTTCCCATCGTCAAATTTCTGCTCTAGGAACACCGATGCCGGTCTGTGATGCATCTGCAAAATAAATTTCCTACAAACTCAGGGCTTCTTAAAACAGGTGCTTTACAAATTTCAGCTTTCGATGCATCAAACAATTTTTGATGTATATCTAACCATTTTACCTTGTTCGGCATGTTTTTCTTTGTTAAATCTGTTAAAGGTAAGGCTATATCTGAAAATTTTGGAACAAACTTTCTATAAAAACCGACCAAACCCATGAACGATCTGACATTTTTCTTTGTCCTGGGAATTGGGAACTCCTTAATAGCTTTTACCTTGTCCTGTACGGGTTTTAGTTTGCCATTTCCAGCAATGTGGCCTAAAAATTCTAATTCTGAAAATCCCAGTGAACACTTACTAGGTTTAGCTGTTAATTTAGCTTCCCTAAGGATCTGAAAGACTAACCTTAAGTGCTCCAGATGATAGGCCCAACTGTCACTGAAAATTCCGATGTCATCGATAAAAGAGTCGGCGTATTCTTCATGACCCAACAGAACTTTGTTCATCAAACGAACAAAAGTGGCGCCAGCATTAACCATGCCAAATGGCATGACAGTAAATTGGAATTGACCAAATGGAGTGACAAAAGCGCTCTTGCGTTTGGCGTCGTTATCGAGAGGTACTTGCCAATAGCCTTTCGTTAAGTCAAGCTTGCTTATATATTTGGCCTTACTTACCTTGTTAAGTATTTCGTCCATACGTGGCATCGGTCTCGGATCAAAGATTGTGACGTTATTAAGGTCGCGGTAATCTGTACAAAACCTAATACTGGAATCCTTTTTGCGTACAAGAACAACAGGAGCTGCATACGGACTGTCTGAAGGCTCTATTATACCTGCCTTTAACATTTTGTCTACTTCTTCTTTGACCTGATTTCTGAGAGCATATGGCAGTGGATAAGGCTTCTTATAGATAGGTTCATCCGTCTTGGTTTTAACTGTATGCTGAATTACATCAGTAACTCGAGGCACATCACTGAAAATATCAGAATACTCACCTAGAAGTTCTTTGAGTTGTTGTTTTTCCTCTTTTGTTAGATCTTCAGATATTGTGACGTCCCTAACACTTTCCTTATTTTCAATACCTGGTGAGATCTTGCTATTAAAATCATCATCTGAATGATCATCTACTGTACTTAACCCAGATATTACCTCTAAGCATGCTAGTACTTCACGCTTGCTATTGTCGACATCATCTGACCTGTCATACCACAGTTTTAACATATTAACATGAAAAACTTTTTCAGTGTTTCCACGAATTCTGATTTTGTAATCAACTGGACTGATTTTATCTGTAATTGTATACGGACCTTTCCAAGTAGCCAGTAACTTTGAACTGTTTGTTGGCAATAAAACCAGCACTTGTTGTCCAACATCAAAACTACGTAACCTAGACTTTTTATCATAGTACGTTTTCTGTTTCTTTTTTGACTCGTGTTCATTAACTCTAGCTAAATCAGACATAAGTTTTAGCTTTTCTCTAGTCTCAAGTAAGTAGCTTAATACAGAGTTCTCACTTTCGGTCGGTTCTTCCCATTCCTCTTTTAAAATAGCCAATGGTCCTCTTATATGCCGACCATATAGTAATTCAAATGGAGAAAAGCCAGTTGTATCATTGGGGACCTCTCTATAGGCAAACAGTATATAAGGTATGTATTTGTCCCAGTTTGAAGGTTGTTTCTGAGCATAACTTTTGAGCATCTTTTTGAGAACACCATTAAAATTTTCTACAAGACCGTTTGCTGCAGGATGATACGGTGTAGTGCACATTTTATGTATACTAAGTAATTTGCATACCTGAGTCATCAGATCGGACATAAAATTGCTCCCCTGATCTGTCAGTAGCTCTTTGGGTACACCAACTCTTGAGAAAAGTTGTATCAGTGCATCTGCAACAGTTTCCGCCTCTTGGTTTGGCAAGGGAAAAGCCTCTGGGTACCTAGTTGCGTAGTCAATACAAACTAAAATATATCTGTTTTTAGTTTTAGTTAAAGGGAGGGGGCCAACAAAATCGATCGCCAAACGTTGGAATGGCTCATCAATGGGAGGTATACTAATAAGTGGAGCTCTAGATATCCTTCCCTTCTGAACTCCTCTCTGACACTCAGGACACGACCTGCAAAATTCTGAAATATCTACAAACATTCCAGGCCAAAAGAAATGCTGCATAATCCTATCCCTAGTCTTCTTAGTACCCAAATGACCTGCCAAAGGAATATCATGACCTAAAGACAAAATAGTTTTCCGATATTTTCTGGGAACGACAATCTGATTAATACTCTCTCCTGAACCAGTCCTAAACACTCTATAAAGTAAATTTGATTTAATACAGAAATAAGAAGGTTCTTGAGGTTCATCTGAAACTAAAGTTCTGACTTTGTCCAAACTATGGTCATTCTTTTGAGCTTCAATAAGCTCAGGTCTGCTACAAAACTGAAAAGATTACTAACTTGTAATTTCTCTGTAACAGGGAAGTCATCACTGTACTTCTTTGTCGTCAATTCATGTCTGGCGTCTTCGTCCGATTGTAATTTCATCTGTGATCTCGTCTGAACAGCAATACAAGGCTCTGTTGACAAGTCTGAAACTGAAATATTTGCAGTACTGTTATTAACGAATGGCTTGTTAACACTGGTCGGTATTGATGTATTAACATAATTTCCAATAATAAGATCTGCAAAAGGGGTATCCAAAACCAATGCTAAAACAGTACCTGAAATGAAGGGAGTATTTACATCAATCCATGCCTCTCTACATTCTCTTATGGAACCATCTGCAAGGCAAATTTCCCTACTCTTACCTGTAAAATTGTCTGATACAACAAACTTACTGTTTACAAATACACTTGAACTCCCAGTGTCCCTTAATACTGAACTAGGGTTACCGTTTACATCACCATCCACTATATCGAGACCTGGTACCCTGTTTCTCTGTGCACTTTCATCACATACTCCTGGGAGACGAACAGTCATTCCACTGACATATCCCTGAACAAAATGTTCAGTATCTAAGTGGTCCTGTTTGTCCATACATAAACCTAACTTACTTGGCTTATTGTTGTCAGATTTTGACTGTTGTTTTCTAAGCGGACAATCTGATGCAATATGTCCTTGGCGCTTACACATAAAACAAGTCCTAGTCTCCCGTCTACACTGACCTTGACCATTAAATTTACCTTGTGTTTTCTTCTGAGAATCACTATTGAACTTACCTTTTATTACTGTTGAGTCCTTTCGTGCAGTTTGATAGGCTTCAGCCAGCTCAACTAATGCTTTCAAATCACCTGGTTTATGTTCCTGGATCCATAGTTTGAGATCCTTTTCACTACTCACCATTAGTTGTTCCCTGATAATAAGATCAAAGAGTTTCTCGAAACTGCCATCAACATTTTCCCGTTCACACCAATGTCTAAGAAAACCTTCCAACCTAACCGAATACTCCTTAAACGATTCACCGGACAGCTGAACAGAATTCCTAAACTTATTTCTGTACGCCTCAGAAGTGAGCTCATATCTAACTAAAATAGCAGTTTTTATCCTATCATAATTTTTGCTATCCTCTTCGTTTAAACGAGAGTAAGCCTCAAGAGCTTTACCACAAAGAAGAGGGACTAAACGCAAAGGCCAGTCAGTTTTTGAAATTTTGTGAAGTGTTACAAGCTTCTCAAATGATTTCAAGAAAACATCCGGGTCTTGACCTTCTTGAAACTTAGGCAACTTCGACTTAAGATTATCTGACTTTGGCGTATGACTACCCCCTTGGGCTAACTCTTTCTCCTTCAACTCTAATTCTCTAAGTCTCACCTCACGTTCCATTTCTGCCTTTCTCATTTCTCGTTCTGCTGCTCTCTGTTCACGCTCCGCTGTCTGCATTTCTCTCAGTAAATCTAAACAAACAGATACTGATTCGCCTTTCTCTACCAATTCAGAAACCCATTTAGGTAAACTTGGTGACGTCATTTTGACACACTATTGTTACAACTGTAAGTTGACAAACTAAATATCAATAGAGTAACTAGTCAAAATTGGATTTTTCAGTTCAAAAGTCACACCTATAAATGTTTAACTGTTGACAATCCCACCGCTGCCACCAAATGTAAAGACGTAGGGAGTCGGATTGTCAAATGGCAAACATTCATAGAAACAAAAAAGTAAAATTAAATACTTTACTTAAAAACTAAATAAACAGAAAAAAAAATCAAACAGAAATCAACAGTTACAAGATGAGTAAACTCAAATAAACGTAAATACAGACAGAAAACCGAAAAGACAAAATTCAAACTAAATACATATAACTAAAATCAATCAAACTAAAAATTTTAATAAATCAGTTATGTCATATCACGTCACATCTCGTCGCATACTGCATGTCCGGCGGCCACGATCTGGGACGTTGAACTGCACTTTCCAAAAGAATATTCAAATGCACTTCAAAAATAATTTTCACATCGAAATTTCACACCTTTCAGACTAAACTGACATAAAATATTTCACTGACTTTATAGCATCGCTTCGTCTCGTAATGGTAGCGTCCTGAAGAGTAAATCATCATTTCCGGAGACTAGACGACGACAGAACTCCTTCAAATATCTCACAGAAAAGAGAAATACTACAAAATACTTAATTCTCGAAGCTATATCACTGGTCGTCGAGCTTATTTCTGACGGAAACTGGCCGTTAGAAGTGACTAATTACATTCACCGTTGGTACTTGGACATATCCCTTACCAGAACGTACACACATTGAGCCAAATAACACTGGAAACTGCAATTTCAGCAATATTATGTTGCCGGGTATAAACTAGTCCCTGAAACAAACAAAATAAGCCAAAATTTACTAAAATGTTCATCCAAAAATATAATTTGACCATAAAATGTTCCACCACGTGTTAAGACCGAGCCGGCTGTGCTCGACACGCCACATGATAAACGAAATGTAAACAACAGTGAAAATAATACTGTAAACCTTCTGACAAAGGAAGTTCAATATATTTTTCTATGAAACTTCATGTCCTGTGTCTGACATTTCTAAGTTCCACCAAATATACACGAATGTGCTAACATCACAAGAAAAACGTCTGACTACCTTGTTGTCTAAGTGCGCACTGCCGTTCTAACACACCTGTTATCCTACCTGTGTGGCCAGTCACATGGTAGGCGTGTCTTGAAAAATAATAACCGGGGTACCAATCAGGGTAGATGTTATACATAGCTTTTTAGTTTGCCGATTCTAAATAGTGAGTTGAAAGTACTAATGTATCCGTGAATAAACATACTAAATTATCATATGATCAGTAACGTATTAGTTTGGACGGACGCATTGAGTAATTGACTGAAATCAGGGAACGCCTTTTCTTTTG
>JAOXYJ010103417.1:0-11328 GCA_028566555.1 Lithophaga nigra
CAACTTTACAGTTTTACCAAAAGGGGGCGGGGGTATCTCTTAGTGAGCTTTGCTCACAGTATTTCTTGTACCTATTTTCATGTAAGAAGCAGAATTTTATTTTTAAAGTTGTTTATTTGTAGTTAATTGAAGCTGTTGTATTACCAATGACACACAGAGAGAGATTTGAAGCACTGGGAATTCAACCACCTAAAGGTTTGTTATGTTCTGGGCTAGGGACATCTTCAGCTTAATTTGTAGATTTCATCAGACAGCTTAAAGAAAAACATGGTGTGTGGAAGGCTATGTCCATACATCCAACATGGTCAATATTTTCTATTGCTTTGGTACTGAAAAATATCATCGCTGGATACATCTTGGCTAATACTAAACATCTGTAGAATAACTGGGCTCTGATATATGGTCTTCATGTGCACAATGCTGGTTAAGTTTCTTTCTTGTTTATACAATTCAATCCAGAAATGCTGCATTCTGAAACAAAACAGCAGTCAGGCTAAAAATTGTGTATGTTTCTGGTTGATCAACCAACCTAATTTTTTTATACTGACCCTCTGTTTAGCTCACCTGGCCCAAAGGGCCAAGTGAGCTTTTGTCGTCACTTTGCATCCGTCAGCGTAATCATCTGTCTCTGTTAACTTTTCATATTTGGATCTTCTCTGAAACTACTTGATCAATATTAACCAAACTTGGATGTTCATTGGATGATCCTCTACAAAAGTTTGTTTTTGTGCTGATCTGAAATCCAAGATGGCCGCCACTGTGGGACAAATATAACATTCATTCAGTTATTCATTCTTGTCTGGAGTAAACAAGAGGGACAACTTTTACTCAACAAAGTTGTTGAATGTAAATAAGCTAGATAATTTAAATTTTTATGCCCCACCATGAATGTGGAAGGGGTATAAGTATTACTCATCTCAGTTTATACATCCGTCTGTACATCTGTCTGTTTGGTAAAGTTCTTGGTTAAGGTTCATTTCTCAGATACTGCACATAACATAGCAATGATACTTCACCAATGGATGCATCTTAGATAGTTTGGCACAGTCTGCAAAGGATTTGGTCAGTTTAACCTACATTTTATGCATGAATGACTGTTTAAGTTCTTTCTAAGACCCTACACATGCTACAGCAATGATGCTTCACTGGTTGATGCATCCTAGATAGTATAGCTCAATCCACAAAGAATTTGGCCAGTTTGACCTACATTTTATGGATGAGTGACTATGGTTAAGTTCTTGGGTTAGTTTCCTTTCTCAGACACCACACATTATACATGATACCTCACCAGTGGATGCATCTTGGATAGTACACCTGTCCAAAGGCCATATGAGCTATTGCCATCACTTGGTATATATCATCTGTTGTCTATCCATATGTTAGCTTTTCACTTTTCTTTTCTAAAACCATTGAGTAAATTTTTAAGCAAACTTCACGTGAAAGTAGTAATTAAGGGTCTACAAAATTACTCATTTTGTTGGTCAAGTAACGTGGCCTTCAGAGGTATTTCTTATGTCTGATCGTCCAATTTTCAAAAATCTTTCCTATGTCAATTGTTTTATGAACTGGATTAAGTTCTTATTTGTGATTGGCCAGTTTTCCAAAATCTCCGAAACTGCAGAGCTTAATGTTTTGATACTTTACAGGATAGATGAATTGGAGGTCCTCTTCAAGGATTCCTCATTTTGTACTTATTGGTGGCTAACATGATAGCTATGGTGGCATATAGTTTTACATTGAACTGTTTGGAAAATTACATTTTAATCTTCCCCACTGAAACTGCTGGGCCAGTGATTGAAATGTTCTTTTGCAGAAATTTTCCTTGGATATCCTACACAGTTTGTTTTTTTATGCCAGTCCAAAATCCATGGAGAAAGATAGTTTAACATTGGACACTATGAGAAATACTTTCAAAGATCTCAGTAACCACAAAGTAAATGGAAATTTTCCTTTTCAGAAATGTTCCTTGGATGGTCATTGTCATTGAACCATATTGGAAATGCACGTAAAGCTTTTTTTCTTGGAAACAGCTGAGATAATTCAACTGAAGTTGTTATATTTATCAGGCTATTTTAGTTTCTTACATTAAATCACTTTATAAGCAGGTGAGCAATATAGGCTCAAGTGAGCCTCTGGTTTATAAAGATGCATACTAAATGTTTTACATGGCCCACTGTTAACTGATGTACCAGTAGTTGTGTGTCTTTGTTCAGTTTATTGTACATTTTAATAATAAAAGATTTAAGATAGTAAATCAGATTTACCAGAATTTTACAGTCATAGTTAGTAGTATAAGAATAATGGTATAGTAATTTGAAAATGTAAAAACTTTGGTTTGCCATTGTTTCAGTGAACACTGCCATCTTTAGCCGAGACCACTTAATGACAAAAAGATGTAGTGATGATGTATCATTCATATTATATCCATACAAAAATTTTGAAAATGTTTCGATATTCGTCAAAATTTTTCCAACACACAGAACAAAATTTTGAAAATGTTCAAATATTCATTGAAAATTTTCCAACACACAGAACAAACTGAAATACTAAGGTCTGTGTTGATATCTGTAGGTGATGAATTTTCCCATTCTCTTATTTCCATTTCATATTTAGCCATGTACATGAAGCAAGGATTTGTGATGTTGAGGATTTTCTTGAGTTGCATATGGAGCAGTTTATTTATGGAATTATACAACATGCATTTAACCATGTCAGTATACATCTGTATGAACAGTGGCTGTTTACATTATATAATTAACTTTCTTAAAGTTTTTGCAACTTAGATCAAGAAGAAAATATGCATAAAAGGTGTATGAATCCCTATTGGAGTACAAATTACTAGTTGTACTTACTGGATGCAATACATTTGAAAGATGTCAAGTTACCAGCTCTGTATTTACTGTAACAGCTTGTATTGTTTGATTTGTTAAATTCTCATGTGTATTCAGTATGAGTGGGCAATATTTGTCATATTGTATAACAATACTATTTTGTAGGAGTGCTGTTATATGGTGCTCCAGGTACAGGAAAAACTTTGTTAGCCAGAGCATGTGCTGCACAGACAAAGTCTACATTCTTAAAGCTTGCTGGACCACAGTTAGTACAGATGTTTATTGGTGATGGAGCTAAACTAGTCAGGGATGCATTTGCCTTAGCAAAAGAAAAACAACCAGCAATTATATTTATTGATGAGTTAGATGCAATAGGTTGGTTTTTTGTTCAAGTTTCTAAACTTAAAACTTTTGTTAACATATTTAGTAGCAAATTGTTGTAAGTAGACAGTTATATGGACCTGTATATAGATGAGTATAGCCTATCACCTCTAGGGTGCTATGTTCACACATCAGATTGGACAGTCGTAGAAGAGATGGTGCTTTCAACTCATACTTCATTAGCTCACTTGACAAAAGGCAATGTATGCTTTTGCCAACACTTGGATCTGCCATCAATCCACTGTTCAGTACCTTTTAGGATGTGAGTTCTTGCTTAAAGCGAGGTGTGCTTGACTCCAACCTAAATTGCCAAAGGTTGGGGGTTCTCACCTGGTACTCTGTCTTTCTACCCCAGTAAAAACTGTACTCAATGAGATAACTGAAAAATTGCTGGAAGTGGCATTTAAAGGTTTGTTTACTTGCTGTTCATAAATATGCAGTCATATTTTTGAGCTGTTTTCCTGTTTTTTGTAACAAGAAAAAAAATCAGTCATACAGGTGATTAAAAAATCACTTCTTTCAGTAAGTCCCTTGACTATGATGTGACAAATAAAAATACATAACATACACAAAAATTAAGGTTGAACAGGGCTGCACTCATAAATAACATAGTAAAAACCACAACACATTTAGTGTTTTGGATGTATTTTTTTGTGACTACACATTATAAAGTCATTTTTATGATGTCATAATGACCCTATTAGAAGTTATAGTTCAAAAAATCAATTTGATTTAAATAATTAAACAATTAAAATTTACAAAAATTGTAAAAGTGGAACATGATATGCTGTTTATATTTTGGATTCAAAATGTGGCCTTATCGTACCTCTGCCTTTTCAGGAATGATGTATGGAAGGTCCTCTCTAAAGGTTCCTCATTACATGTTGATTGGTTAAAAATGTAGCTGTCAGAAGCAATATATTATATCTGACTGGCCAATTTTCAGTAATTATCTCCTTTAAATACTACTTGGCCAAATATTTTGAAACTTCATAGGAATGAATGACTGGGCAATACAGTACAAAGGTTCCATATTTTGTGCTGATTGGATGGCTAACATGGCAGCTATGTTGGCAAATAGTTTTACATTGAACTGTTTGGGAAATTACATTTTAATCTTCTCCTTTGTACCAGTCTATTTTGCATGAATGATGTATAGATGTTTTCTACAAAGTTGATCATTTCATGCTAATTGGTCAGCTAACACTTTCAATAATTTTTTCCTCTAAAACAACAAGGCCAAGTGTTTTGAACTAATCAGGAATAATGAGTATTCTGTGAAGGTTCATTGGCCAGCTGACATGATATCTATGGCAGCACCTTCAAATGGGCAAAATCTTTTTATATCTAAAGGAAAGGTGTGTATTAAGTGAATTTAAACTTTAATTTCAAATGTTTCACAAATTAGGCATAAATAAGCAAAATACTGTATGTTACATAGTCTTCCTTTGAACATTTACTATATGTATGTTCTAAAATGGGGACATGTAAGCCAGGTCAGCGATACAGGCTCAGGTGAGCCTTTTAGTTGGACATTCTGTATGGCCGCTACAGGACACCTTGATTGGCTGAAATTTAAAACATCTTGTTGGAAATGACAAGTCTATAGTTGAACTGAAAAGTATATATTCTTTAAAAATACTGTAAGTTTTTGTTTTTTCAGATTTTTCCTATTTTTACGTTTTTCAATGAAATGATATCCCACACCACCACCTTTGATTTACCTTATTTCAGTGCTATATTCACCAAACCTTTTATTTTCTGTTCAGCATCACATAAACTATAAAACACTGATTTTCCCCTCGCAATTAAGTACCCCTACCCAATATCAGATTGTTAATTTTATCACATCATATGATTATCTAAAATCATTTTATCCCTACTAAAGTTTTTGTTGATAATAATTGCATGAATACCATGAATGTGTCAAAGTTGTCATCAGATCTTAATATTTCTATACAGGTATAGCATACTTTTAAATTGAGTCAAAAATACAGGCAGTGTCAAACATCATCTGGCCAACAGAAATATAACAGAAATTTACGTTGTGCAAGTTTTAACTACACCTAAAGCACCAGGATTCATTTGCATGCCATGCATGTAAAACTTAGATAAATCAACAAAATGACATTTGCTTTGAACCAGGTGAACTCTTGCCTTCACTTGGCATCCATTGTTCATTGCAAGTTTTTCAAATTTCAACTTCTCCATGGAAACCACTAAGCAGAATGGAACCAAACTTGGCAGGAATGTTCAGTAGGAGATTCTGTATAAAAGTTCATTTTTTGTTCTGATCAGAAATTTAACATAATAGCAAGGTCAGATATGTGTTTTGACTGGCTGAAATTTGAAAGATATTCTTGTAAGAAACTACACATCTGATATGGAAGTGTTTTATGAATGATCCCTGGGGGATGTCATCTACCAAAATTCTGCTTTTGATGCCAATTTGAAATCAAGATGGCCACCACTGTGAAACAGAGTTTAACATTGGACCAAGTGGGAACTGGTCTTGAAGAAATGACTGAGACAGTTGAAGCTTAATCATGGGAAGATCCTTTACTGAAACTGTGTTTTTGGTGTCAATAGGTATTCCAAAATGGTCTCCACTTGGAATATAGTTTAACATCAGGTCCTGTGGGAAGTATACAATAATTTAGGCTGTCATAGAGTAAAGAATGTTTGACTGTAATTGTATTATTCCATAGTGTTAACAGTACAGTATAATAATAATTTTTATGATATCTATATAGGTACAAAAAGATTTGACTCAGAAAAAGCTGGTGACAGAGAGGTACAAAGAACCATGTTAGAATTACTCAATCAGATGGATGGCTTCCAACCAAACTCACAAATTAAGGTAAGGTATAAGCTGTGTATCTTAAGAACATTTTCATGAAGGACAACCAAATTTAGTGCCAATATAGCTTATAGTATGAAATTATCTGCTAGCCACATATCACCTAACCTTGTCATCATTTTATTAATCCTGCATCAACTTCATAAAGTATCAGGTTTTTATGAATAGGTCAGTTTTTCAGTAATAAGATATGTTAAGTCAATAGTATTTGATAAATGAATTCATTGTAAGGTGTATATGTCACTCTGACTTGTGTCACTTGACTTTAACGTCACTGTCATGTTCTTGTAACATGAGTCAAGTTTTCTTGATTAGTTTCCTCAGTAACTTGGCATGGTAGGTCAACAATATTTGATATATGAATTCACTGTAAGTTGGGCATGTCAGTCTGACCTCATTTTCCAGGGATTTTCCTGCACTTCATTGAATGCCAAAGTTTGGTGCCATTCCTAACCCCCCCAAAAAAGTATTTTTCCCAAAAACGTCTGTAAATTCCTAGCAGTTACAGCCATGTCAGAATCACCAATAGTGATAAATTCTAGGTTTTCCTTCATTACCTCAGTGATCCAGATCAGAAATTTATATTTCAAAAAGAAAGATCTATTAAGCACTTTGCCACATGAAATTATAAGATTGTCAGTTATAATCATGGATGCAATGAATCACAATGGCAAATTTGCGGAAAAAAAATATATATATAAATATACAAATGAATAAAGGATTTTGGAAACATAAAATGTACAGTTTCATTACATCACAGTGAAAGTTTTATAAATAAAAATGATCGGAAATATTAATACTACAATCCGACGTAACAATATTTATGTTTTATTCATATTCCTTTTAAAAAAATTAAAATATTTTAGAATATCCAAATTCTCTCCATGTATGTGTAAAAAAGTCTCATCCAAGGTTCAAGTTCGAGTGTATCCAAATGTAAATAAGGCACCTTACTACTATTTGCGAGTTAATCAAAGTACAATATATTAGCGAGTTTCCTTACTGGTTACAGTTGGGTAGAAAATACCTACAGCAATAAATATGTTTTGTTCCCCAAACTTTGTCATGTCATGTCAATAATCTTGATATTGTTCACATATTTAGTGTTTACCATAAACCATAAAGTAAAATTTCTATAAAAAAACACAACTTCCGGGAGTAAAAACAAATACACATGACTTCTTTTATTACTATTATTTTCTCTTGATTTCAGTATTCGCTTAAGCACAACAGACTGCTTGCTTCTTACCACAAATTTGGGAAAGGGAACAAAAAGTTGAATTTAATGTAATAGGTGTATGGTACTGAGTATGGCAGATTTTACAGTATTTGATATCTTCAACTACTTACAGCCTATGGGTTTTAAACTCAGTCATATATCACTAAAATTTGGTTTTTTTGATAGCTTATTGATTCTTCTAATAAGAAAAATAAAAATTCAGATAATTTATTGTCATTTCCTTTGTAATATTGCTAAAAGTACAGACGTACCCATATTGAACAATTACGTAAATGCTAACTTTAATTGTAAATTTCTTTGTAAAGACATTGTTTAACAATTTATCTTTTGTCACAGTCATTAAACTAAAGCAACAGACTTAATATAATTGGCAAGTGAAATACTTGTGGGATCTTATACAACTGTGCAAGTCATTTCAATAAAGTGGACACTTATGTCTATAAAACCAAACTTCTAATTTATCTGTATATTTTGTAGAAGCCAGGACAGAGTTCAAAAATATATTAATTAACTTTATTTAATGTATATTAAGTGTTTAAAACAAATTTACAATCATCCCTTCCCTAAAGACATAAAAACTAGGTCTTTATATCAACAGTGTTGCTAACGTGACAGTGGACGGAATTATGTCACGTTAGCAACATGTAGGACATGTCACATTAGCAACAGTCGCCAGTTCCATTAATAAAGATGTTAGAATCTATACTGAACGTGACAGAAAAGCCACCATAGCTGTTTTTTGTAATTAGAAAATAATTTCTTGTGCTCCTTGTCGCATTACTAGATTTATTCATTAAAATATTAGGTGGACGCTTTGTCACGTTAGCAACATTCACAGGATATTCAAATTATTCCACTGATTGTAGGAAGATACTCAAATGCAACAACTTATATGTAACTTATCTTAAGTCTTTCAGACACTTAAGTTCATGTATAGATTAAAATCCCATTCGATATACATTTATACATGAACCTAATATGGAGACTGAAGACAGGTGATGCAAGTACGTCAGCCATAATAAGTTCCCGTGAAATAGGTTCCAGTGGAATAAATATCATCATGAGATTTATTCCGTCAGGAAGTTATTTCACAGAAAGTATATTCCAGAACTTATTTTACAGAAAATAGGTTCCTTTGGCCTTATTTAATTGGATAAAATCAGATTCCATTTAGAATATGATAAAGAGTTACCACAGATGCTGGACATTTTGATGTGATAATGTGTCTGCGGAGTTTGTTGGACATATTTTACCAGCTAACACTTGGCATTCCAATGGGTACAAACTATATGGTTTTACTTGCAGTTGGTTTCTGTACTCATATGAAGCAGAATTAAATGCACATTCTTAGGATTTTGAAAAAAAAGAAGAAAAAGAAATGGATAAAGTCCTTTAATTCCGATGGCGATATATCGTCATTAAACAACAAACTGTTCAGTAACTATTTTAGACTTGTTCTCAAGATTGACAACATTAGTCCAAGATAAAAGTGGACTATTATGGACCAAAACATACGACAAACGTGATTTTAGCTTCCCCATAGTTAGCTTCCCATTTCTGCTTGAAAATAGTCTTAGGCTTACGTTGCACAAATTTCATAACATATGAACGCTATTCAAATAGAAGGTGAAGAGTACCGATCTTTCTATTCAAGAATCAAAACACCAAAGGTATGTCAAGACCATAAAAAATAAAAGGCATAAAAAGCAACATTTAAAACAAGGTCAAACACTGGAAACTAAAGCTTGAACAATACAAACCTCCATAAAAACCAGAAATGACAATGGGTAATCTAGAAAGTAAAGGATGTCCTGCTCCACGCATGGCATCCGCTGTATTGTGCATTAAATTTCAAGCCAGTAAGTCTCAAATCCATTAAAAAAGAAAGCATATGTATGTAAATGCAAATGAGACGAAAGTTCCTAAAGTGTAAGGTCAAAACAAGTAAAGGAACAGTGCTTTGATCGTTGTTCTTCATCTTGAAGTCAATGTATGGATTACAGTGTCTATTGACTCTTTAAAAGTATGTTATATTGAAACAGACTTGTAATAGAGAAGGCTTGCTGAACGAAGGAAACCAAAGAAAAAACTGACGTCTACAGTGTATGGCGTTATCATAATTGATAATCCAATAATGAAATAATAGTTTGCTTTGTTATAATTACTACCTGCTTACCGACACTGTGTCCTATTGTGCTAGCTCTGTATGTTATAAAATCACTTTCATTGGTTGACATGCATGAAGCAGAACAAGCTTTCCCATTTCAAGCACCTGTTTTCTGTCTCTCTCTCCCTTTTGTTTTGAGCTTGTAATGTTTGTTTTTAAATCTTTTTGATTTTGTTTTTGTTACCGTTTTTGTAACTCAAACATATATGTCATTTTGGAATTTTTCTTCTTAATAAGGCACTGTTATCCGTTATTTTTGTTTTGTGTTATCACAGTTTCTATAGATTTCCAGGCAGGAAGCTCTGCCTATATAATAGAGATTGTTTTTAAAACAATTCATTAGAAGCTTAGAAATTTTAAAATCTTTATTTAAACTTGAAACTCGATTAACACTGGCAGCATCTACTTCAAATCTACAAGAGATAAAATAAATATAAGGCTAACTACTGCTTTAATATGAAAAGGATTCATAACAGCATAATACAGTAACATATGAAAATAAAAAATTATGACTTAAATTATAGTGTTTATGTGATAGTAATCCTTGTCCTTTATTCAATCTAAATATAAATTGTGTTTATGTGACAGTAATCCATGTTCTTTTATTCAATCTCAGTATATATATTGTTTATGTGACAGTAATCTTTGCCCTTTATTCAATCTAAATTATATCTTTAAATTTTCTTTAAAAAAATACAGCAAAACATATACCTGGAAACTTGTACAGGATTCTAGACCCCTGACACTTAATATCAGGGGCCTGAAGCTTTTTAACAACATCGCTGTGAAGTATTGTGTGATGGACAGTGTTTTCCGTCCACTACAGATCTTTCCTTTGTTGGTAGTAACTAACCCAAGGGCAGTTCGCAACCTGAAGTGGAGACATTTTATTATTTAGAATGTCGAACGTGTCTGAAGACCTGTCAACACTTGCAATGCTCGGTTTAAAATAGAACTATGAACATAATCAAGTATTCCCAAAGATAATTATCATTAAATACATTTGACAATAAAATTTGTGATCTGTACATTACAATGTATTATATATTTTAGGCGATTTTTTCTTTTTAATTATCACAATAATATTCTTTGGCAGTCAATAAATAGATAAGTACATAGAAACAAATGAAATTATAAAATTGGATGTATGCTATACATAACTATCTCAGATGTAATTTAACTACACGCAATAATGGTCCAGCATTATACTATGTTCGTTGGTAGCAGCTTACTTGGAATTCTGATTGGCATAAAAAAGCACTGATTTGGTGTAAGACAATCCAGTGATCAATTATGAATAGTTTAACTGTCTTTATGTTTCAAAGAAAAAGATCTTTAAGATCATTTTCCATAGGGTCCAATGTTAAACTACGTGGCTTGGTGGCAGCCACCTTGGAATTCCAATTGACATGAAAAACACCATCTTGGTAATGGAGCATGCAGTGATCATTTATGAACAGTTCCAGTTTAATTGTCTTTCTTGTTTCAAAATAAAAAGATCTTTAAGATAATTTCTCATAGGGTCCAATGTTAAACTACATGGCTCGGTGCCAGTCATCTTGGAGGTCCAAATGGCATGAAAAACACCAACTTGGTAAAGGGCCATCCAGTAATCATTCATGAACAGTTCTGGTTTACCAGTAATTGTCTCTGTTGCTTCTAACAAAAAGATCTTTCAGTGCTTTTCCCATAGGGTCCAATGTTAAACAAGATGTTGCACGCTGCGTCGTGCTAAGAATACCCCCACTCGTTCATTTGTTGTCAATTCTAAATCGTGTGGTAAACAGGAAGTAGATGTGTGGTAAACCTGAAAAGGGGAGACACGGTACAAGTCACTATGCCAAAGCCA
>JAOXYJ010103527.1:0-11322 GCA_028566555.1 Lithophaga nigra
AGCCATCTTGGAATTCCTGTCGTAATAAAAACACCGTTTGGCATAGAACCTTCCAACGAATATTCATGCATATGTTTGGCTTCAATTGTCCTAGCTGTTTTCAAGGAGAAAATTTTCAAGTGTATTTTCTATAGGGTCCAATTGGAATTCCAATTAATCAGCATCAAAAACATGAATATAGTAGAAGACCTTCCAATGAACATTGATTCAAGTGTTGTCATTTCCAAGAAGGAGATCTTCAAGTGTATTTCCCAACAAAGCCAATGTTAAACTATGTTCCACAGTGCCAGCCATAATGGAATTCCAGTTGGCATCAAAAACAATATTTTGGTAGAGGACCTTCCAATGAACATCCATGATCATGTTTAGCTTCAATTGTTGTAGTCGTTTCCAAGATGAAGATCTTCAAGTGTATTTCCAACAGATTCCAATGTTAAACCATCTTGGTATTCCGATTGGCACCAAAAACACAAGTTGGGTAAAGGACCTTCCAATGATCATTTATGCATATGTTAAACTTCCAGTGTCTTAGTCGTTTCCAAGATGAAGATCTTCAACGTACTTTCCATAAAGTCCAATGTTATACTAAGTTCCATGGTGGAAGCTATCTTGGAATTCAGATTGGCACCTAAAACACAAGTTTGGTAAAGCACCTTCCAATGATCATTTATGGATAAGTTAAGCTTCAATTTCAGTTGTCGTAGTCGTTTCCAATAAGAAAATTTTCAAATGATTTTTCCATAGTGACCCAATGTTAAACTTTATTTGGATTTTTAATCGTCACCAGAAGAACAAGTTTGAAATAGCACTACCTGATAATCATTCCTACAACAGAACAATTCAACTGGCTTTGTGGTTTCTGACAAGTAGATCTTTGAAATTAAGGCCATTCAGAATGCATATTTTTGGCCGTGGCGGCCATGCTGGACTTCAGATCGGAATGAAATGAATAAACTTAATAAAGGTTCAACCAATAAACGTTCCTGCCAAGTTT
This sequence comes from Lithophaga nigra, assembly GCA_028566555.1. Taxonomy (NCBI): domain Eukaryota; kingdom Metazoa; phylum Mollusca; class Bivalvia; order Mytilida; family Mytilidae; genus Lithophaga; species Lithophaga nigra. Next base: position 995 of record JAOXYJ010103527.1, read on the forward strand.
GGTTCCAATTGGTCAAGTGGTTTTAGAGAAGAAGTTTGAAAGCTAACAGACGACGAAGCCGACGACGACGGACACAAAGTGATGACAGTAGCTCACATGGTCCTTTGGCAGCTAAAAATTGCTGCAAGTGACAATGAACTTCAACAACCCAACCCAACCCAACCCGATAACCAGATATTCCGCCTTTCGGTAGATAAATCTTTTAAGAAAAATATTTGTTTCGTTCATGTTCAATTAATGGATGATTTCATGGACGATTGTTACATCTTTACCAATTTTACGTCATGCAAATCATTGTTCAAATAGTCATCGAATCAGGTGCGGTAAAACGTACAAATTCACATATTTATCAATACAAAATGTACTAGAACAATAAACTTAAATGAGCAATAATAGTTTTTATCTATGCTTCTATTTCCATTAAATCTAAAAATAAAGACCGAAACAAAGTTGATGTTCACAAATTACATTACTTGCATTTGCTATAATGACGGTATTGTTTCTCCATAATAACTTTAAACTCTAATATGATAAGCCGATGTTACACAATATGCGGCTACATATACCTCATGCCACTAACAAGAAAATGCCTATACCATGTGCCACTAAAAATGATTTGCCTATATCGAATAGATGTGTTCGTTAATAAAACATTACTGACACGTAATTGATTATTTGATGCAGCCAGATTGTGGTATATAAGTTCAGGCTGTTTACAGTGTGTAACTGAAACGCATGTTTACTGAAATTTTGTCCAACACAAAAAATGTGTGCTCTTTTCACGAATATCATGCAATTTAGGTCAACAAAATGTTGCAATATTCCAAAAGGTCATCTTTAAAACTACATAACGCGCATATTGATATAGTATTAACATGAAGAACTAAAGCAGAAATTCATATGGAACTTCCTGTTTGTACTGTTGTATGTCGAAGCAGAATAAACAAGCACACTAGTAGTTTTCACCGCCGAATTTGATGCTTATAGATTTCACGCAGTGAACATATACTTAGAGTACCTATAGCAAATAGCCTTCATCTTTTCTACTCTATGAAAATTTAAATATTTTGTATTAACTTCATTATTGGTATAAAATTTTTGTACATATGTTGTATGGTGTGGTGATTCTTGGTAGACTTTTATGAATTGTGTACGCTAAATATTTGTTTTGGTCCGTGCTACAAAAATTTGTTGTTTCTCTTCCGTTGCACATTACCTGCACAGTTGAACGGGTGTAACTTCATCTGTTTAACTATTGGCAGTAGTATATTAGGGACGAGACGTTTATGATTTTTCAGGTGGACCTCCGGAAATGACGTCACCGGAAGTGCCTTGACTGGAATGACGTCACCGGAAGTGACATCGACCACGTGACCGGGAGGTGTAAACGATGCGTGACCGGAAGTGGGCGCGTCCCCAGCAACGCCCTTAGCAACGCAGATTTTGGCACTTTTTGGGAATACCCTTAAGCTTTTTCGTTGGTTACTATGGATGTCGGACTTGTTCGTTGATTGCAATAGACTATTGAAGGGAGATAACTCTTTCCCCGCCCTTTTCCCGGAACCCCTCAGCTGTGTTGTTAGTATATATGGGTCTCGGGTTTTTACCTTGGACCCCATTTTGGTTACCATAGCCAGGTTTCTTTGAGATCTGCGTCCTATGGAGGCCGCCATCTTGGATGGGGTTGCTTTCTATCAGGTCCGCGTCCTATTGCCACCGCCATCTTAGATGGGTGCTTTCTATCACGTCCGCGTTCTATGGGCACCGCCATCTTGGACATTTGCTTTATATTGTGTATAACTACACTGAAAAAAAGGCCACTCTGCATTTCTCCAGGCTTGTGACTGGCTTAGGCTGCATTAACCTTTTTTTTTCTTTTTTTTTTCTTTTTGAATTTTACTTATATTTTATTGTCTCCGTTGCAACAGACAGGCCTTGGTCGGAGAGTAATCAAAGTGCATGCCTTTATGTTGTATCCCTCTAGAACAGCTATCAATTAGAGTTTTCGCTATCTCCTGTTTGAGGGCGAGTGTAGTCCTTCAACACGTCATCAATAAGAAACTTTCTCTTTAATACGGCGTATTTCCAGCATTCTTCCTCATCATATTCTTCGTCTCTCTTTACCTCTTGGCAGTATCGCTAATCTTTCGGTGAATGGGGTCGCGACTCAAGCTTTTGTGCCACATCACTTTTGCCAAATATCCGTCCGTATATTTCTTTTTACTCATAAAAACACAAAACCTCCGTGTCCCATGGAATAGGACAGTATGTTAAGTCTTTGCTACTCTGCTAGGTGTTTTTTCTGGTTGATTTTTAACGGTTACTGTCAATACCTAAATGCGGCATTCCGACAAAAGTTTTTGACCGGGGACAGTCACATCAAATGTGGTGGGGTTAAGCTAGTTTTGTGAGACTGTATATCATAAATTATATGGCCTCCTACGGGAATAGACAGGGCCCGGTTTTTCAGGCCGCAGGGTACAACACCTACTCAATGGAACGTTCGTTGGTTGTGCGAGATGTAAAAAATGCACATCTCGTCCGTCGGATGGGGACGTAAAATCCTAGGTCCCGTTGTTGATAGAATGCCACACTCTCTACACGCAAAAGAACGCTTGTAACAAGCTCATTTCTAGTGGTACTTAGCCAGTTACAAGGCTAAATTTTGCGTTCCTACCCATCCTGTCCCCTTTTTCCAGTGGCAATCAAAGTTATCCATCCAATCTCCAGGTACCGCCACTTTTCAAATACTACAAAATTGATATATTGTTAATTTGTTCTCGTCCTGAATATGCATATGTGACTATTACTTGTGGCTCATTGACCTCTTCTGGTTGAGATGATCGTTCTCCGTGTTGAACTGTTTTGTGGATTGCTCCAGGTGTGAATGTTACTTGTGGCTGTAAAAAAGATGAAGATTAAAGAATAACCCATACAATTTAAAGAAAAGTATGAAAAATAGTAGAGATTGCAATATTTTGTTAAAATGTTTACTTGCAACTGTTATTGCCGGGATAGAAGATGCAGGAAGTGACAGTCTTCTTTGGCGGTGGATGATTCGTGGAAATGTTCGACTGGCCTTTAATGGTGTGAGAGGTGGGAAGCTTTCCTGTCCATGGGGAAGTGACATAGGCTCGACGCACTGGGAGGCAGTGGGAATGCTGGCCTTGCCTGTAATGGAAAGTTCTCCTGTCCAGTAGTGGCATTACTAACCGAGGACTGGTGAGTGTCTTCCATTGCCAGTCTTGATGGTGGTGCTGGAAGGGTCATTGGTCGCCTTTCTTGCTCTGGTTTGTTGGCTGCAAATAAAAAAGATGATGGGTTAATTTCTCACTCAGAGAAAAAATAATGAATGCAATATTATTTTTTTTTTAATTTCATTACAAGTATAGGGAAGAAATATGTTATATGGAAATATTATGCTACACAATAATCTACACAGTGGTTGTACATCTAAAAGTAACAGTATATATATGTAAAGGGGCTAAATGCCTTATGTATGGTTACATAAAGATTGATTGTCCATTTTAGAGACCCGAATGGTTGCAAACTCCCTTGATACTTAATTTCATAACATATTAGTAACAGTCTAAAAGGGCAAAAGGCCTTACGTATGTTTATGTAAAGGCTGACTGCCTAATACAGGGACCTGAAGGGTTGCCAACTCCTTTGAAACTGAATTTCATATACCATATTGGTACGTAACAGTATAAATGGGCAAAATACCTTATGCATGATTACAGTAAGATTGATTGTCAAATTGTGAAACCAGAATGGTTGCGAACTCCCTCGAGACTGAATTTAATACAACATATTGGTACGTAATTCAGATCAAGTGCATGCTATTTGGGATCCGAATTGATCAATTTTTACATTGAAGAAATTAAAAGTAAATATTAAATTAGCGCCTATCTCTGTTATAATCAACAGTTATAAGAAAAATATAATAAAATGTTATTGTTTGTGGACTTCTACCTAATTTACGGTATTATTGTTATGCTGGATGACTGTCTTCCGCTATAAGATCTCGTAGTTATGATATAGCCAAAAAGTAATCCCTGAAAATGATGAAAATAATAAACCAACAAAGAAAAAAAATAATGAATATACAGTACATCGTTTGTCTAAAGCATTCCTGATAACTAGTCAACTTGTTTCAAGGTCAGGTTATAAAATATGTACATGTCAAGGCAAACTTCCGTGTAAGCTAACTTTAGACAAAGGCTGTCTAAACCAAACCAGACCAAGGACAAAGTTTGCCCTCAAGTTAACTTAGAAAGCTAACTAATCCTTCCTTGTCCTGTCCAGGGAATTGTTTGAAGATAACTTAAGACAGCCATAATATCTAGTCCTCAGGTTAACTTACTGTCAGGTTATGTCTGCACCCATTTGTACTTACCGATGGCCCTCCATTATTTTCTTGATGACCTTGTCATGGGAAGTGGCCTGCTTTTATGCTGTTGTACAAGGTAGTACAGGTGTTCCGTCAGGGATCATGGTCACATGAGACGCGAGCGCCTCACGGAGCTCCGGATGCTTTCCTCTGACGGCTGTGGGATAGTCTTCCTCAATCTGGTAGCGGTGACGGTCTTCTCGAAAGTATGATGCCAAATGCGATGGATCGCCTTATTCATATGGCTTGTGGTCATTGGTTGAAGCTGGTAGGTAACAAATATACTCGCTGGTCTTCTCTGAAATAATCCGGAAGTTGTCTAAGCATGGAAAGGTAGTTTCATTATTACGTCCGAGCATCACCGGCCTGTTTCCGATGTTTTGTGTCTGGCTATCTGCATAGACAAAAAATATAAACAGCATGTTAATAAAGTGGTTCAAGACAGCTTTGAGAGCATAAATGTATTCGTTCATATTATGTTAATGTCTGACAAATTTATCATACTATGTTTTCCTAGTCTACATACACCAAGTTACGGTAATATGTTTTAATACACGATAGCATGTTATTTATTATATTATAGTAATAGACTAATACGTCTTAGCAAAAGCATACAAATACATACCAAAAGTACAGCTCCTTCATTTATCAGGGTGGCATTTTCCACGATTTTCTCCGTAATTATTGTCAGTGCCCAGGCCTCTTGGCATATGTCTCGGGCAGTCGCAAGATCAAGTAGTCTCTGGTCTGGCAGAACTTTTTCCCGATCTATTTCGGTAAGCTAAGGGTCGGTCAAAACCCCGTGTGCAGCCCGTACAACTGGAGAGTTAAGGAAGGTCTGATATCAGTGGGTAAGGTAATAGTGGCTGAAGAAGAATTTAAAAAAGCATCTTTCAGTTTGAAATAATGAATGAAGTCATAATATAGAAGAAAAAGAAAAGCGCAAAATAAATGCCAAGCTTAACATTGAGATGCTTAACTGTTTCTTCCACAAGCTCATCTATTCTTATCTTGTATACATTCCTTCTCAGGCTTTTACTACCCTCAAGGGTAGCAGGGGTATAGAAGTATGGCTAACTGGACTTCTCCCGTCCGCCAGTAACACCCGGCTGAGGGGGCTTCCATTTGGATGTGCGGGGTGTATAAATAGGCAGTCACGTCCAGTCTGATTGGGGACGTTAAATCCAAGGCACGTATTGGGAGAATGCCACGCTCGTTGCACGTTAAATAATCCTTTGGCAACAACTCTTCGGAGGGGTCCGTAGGTGACCTGTTGTAAGGCTAAATTTTTGACCCTACCTCGTTTTCCAGTGGCAGTCAAAATTACTCGCACTTCTCCCGATCCTCCTACTTTTCAGATGCTACCAATTGATAAATTGGTAACTTGTCCTCGTCAAGAATATTCATATAAATTTGATGCTGGACGTTGAGCAATCAACAATTAATCAATCAGACTTTTACTTCATATCTTCACTGCTTGTTGACATCTGATAACTTGTTGAATTATGGTGTTCCTGCTTGTTCATAACAAGGTATTCCATAAACAAATCCAGTTATGCCCTGTAACTGCGTATAGATCCAGGTAGGTGTTGTCTTGCGAATTCGGGCATCCAAACATCTACAAGTATGGTAAAAATGGTGATATCGTACAGATTTAGCTCAGTTGATTGTGATTGCCATATTGCCTGAACTTGTCCGGGATGTTGAATGGCGTGTACCTTTTTTCAGGTACGTACCGCCTTGAAGCTAAGCCGCAAAGCTTTTTGAGTTACTCGTCTGTAAGAAGAAAGTACGACATATAATTTGATAATGTTGTCCTTTGCATCAAATAGCTTTATATATCATAACATATCACATGCTTTCAATATATTCCAAAACCTAGCGCAATATGACACGATAATAACATATTTAGCCATAAAAGAGAATTAGTAACTTACCATCGTACCATCTTTACTGTTTTAGTCTATCTTGTCACCATCTTGTTCTTCTTCTTGTGTTTGTTTTCCTCCGAGTGTTCGGCAGACTACTTTTCAACTCTTGCTTCGTCTGAGGGTTTGGTAGACTGCTTTTCAGCTTTTACTTCCTTTGAGGGTTCAGCAGACTGCTCTTGCTACCTCGGAGGATTCCCCTTTCTTCTGCTACACTGACACATAAATATTCACCGCTACATCATGATGCCCTGTAAAAAAGAAAAGGTAGTGCGACCTATAGCTCGCAAGTTGTTACATCATGTTCGTCAAACAATACATAGAATGAGAAAATTACCCTAGTAGCTTATGCCATAGTCTGAAAAATTAATACCTGATGCACAAGGACGCTTATAAGCAAATGTGATACAATGATGTGAAAATCGACGGACAGGTTATGGATGAATGTCAGATAGAAATAGAAGACGGACGGAACTAATGATCACTATGGTCCTAGTCGCTTCGAGGGAACGTGGAGGAAAAAAGAAATAATACTGTACCTCTGGCGGACATATTTTCTTGTACATTGGCTTTTCTGTGGACGATTGAATCGGCTCCGAAAGTTTCTTAGACAGAGGTTTGTCCTCATCCGTTTTTGACGGAATGTCCTCTTTTGGAGAATAACTCTTGGTTGATGACTGTCGCATCTCCGTGAGTGGCATAGCTAACTCCATCAATTCACTCAGTTTCCGGCTGTTGTTCTCTGTGCGATGTGTTCTCGCCAAGTAGTCACTCATTCTCTCGACTATACTACCGTAAATAGGACATATTCGCACGATATATGCGCGTTCAGATAAAACTTGAACTTCTTCTTTCTCCTTCTTGTCCTAACACATTAGTTTGTATGCCTCAAGATATTGAGCTGTCATTTTCCGCAGTAGTCACAGTTGATCTTTCTTTTGATTCGTTTTCTTTCTTCTTTGGTTCCTCTGCTGATGATGTTGCCTCATCTTTTCCTTATTTTTGTTTCCTCTTTGTGAAATTATCTTTGCAACGGGTTTTTAGTGACTTTCTTTTTGTCTTCTTTAATCGAAATTACTTTTGAAAAGGATTTTTTTATGGCTGTCATTTTGTCTACGTTTTTTGAAATTGCCTTTGCAATGGGTTTTTGAGTGGTTGTGATGTCTGTTTTCTTTTGTGAAATTGTCTCTGCAACGAGTTTTTCAGTGACTGTTCGAGTGTCTCTTTTTTGTCCTACGCTATACGAAGCTACAGTGTAACTGCCTTCTGACTGTGTCGGACCTTTTGATATGCAATCGAATCGGCTAGCCTCTTTCTTTGAAATTTTGAGTCGTCTAACACAGTTTCTATTACCTTTCTTCGAAACAGTGCCACCTTAAGCAGTTTACTGGAGCCTTTATGCCTAGGTTCTGATGATGTATCGGATATTATCTCTGGACTATCTGATATTGTGTGGTATGATGCTTTCATCTAAATCAGTTTTTATTGGACTTAGATTTATAATGCTTACATTTGAATCAGATTTTATTCTGTTGATGAATTTCCTTGAAGAACATACAATTTTCCTGAACTCACTCCCGACTCAACGATAGAACCGGATTGTAATGATTCAAATAAGTTTCCGGAACTCAATCCCGCGCCACCTTCTTTTACCTCATACTCATAATCAACATTGTCGTTATTACTCATAACCCTGCAATAATACAGTACAGTATGGAATAGGGTCTCTTAATATGCAGTGTTTTAGTGTAAACTATACTATGATATACCGTCTTTAACTATTCTATAATACACCGTAAGGTACCTTATATACATCATGTCAAGTATGTCCTATACTTATTCCGTATCGGAAGACTAAATTTGCGTTTCTTTCTTCCAAGATCTCTAAAAGGATTTTCTTTAGGGAAAGCATAAGAAAAGAGGGGCTTGGTTTTTTTGGGGGGGATAGGAAAAAATACGTCTTTCTGCAGCAATGGCCACAAAAGTAGCCATCTACCGCAGACAAGTAGGTATTTACTGCAGACGAGAGTCATTTACCTCAGTGAAGTTGCCATCTACCGCACACTGGAATGCGATAAAATGGATACTTCTCTGCGGTAAATGGCTAACCGTTAGAGGGACGGGGCTACTTCTCTGCAGTGAATGGCTACTACTGTATTTCCGTAAAAAATGGAAATTTTCTTGGAGTTAAGAGTTAAGGGGAAGGATATTAAAGGGTTCTATTGTTTGATTAATAATACCTGGGTACCTCCCAGGATTATTTATATTTACAAAATGTACACTATATACAATGGTTTCTGTTTTCCCGGTCATCAACGGAAAACATTCGTATTCTAATTGTTTGTGTCTCCGCACCCCATGCTGAGGTCGACCTGAGTGTTATATCCATAGCTTGTTGATGTTCCGTCAGTGTACTGATATATCTTTTGATATACAGCAACCGACATGTTGTTGTCTTGACAGAATTCCAGTAAAAGCTGAATAAAATCTGGATCAGCCAAACATTATGATGTGTTCCTGAGTATAAGCAAAGTGATTGAAATTACAGAAAGCTTTCGCCTCCTGATACTCATTCACATCTATAAACATAAAATTCATTTGTGGTGGCATCTCTCTGTGACAGTTGTCGCTAAAATGAGCACAATTCAAATTCAGAGAAGGCTTTGGCCTCCTGGATTAGGGTTAGGGTTAGGGGTTAGGGTTAGGGTTAGGTTAGGGTTAGGGTTAGGGTTAGGGATAGGGTTAGGGTTAGTGGTTAGGGTTAGGGTTAAGAGATAGGGTAAGGGTTAGGGTTTGGGTTAGGGTAAATATAAGGGTTAGGGTTTGGGTTACGGTTAGGGTAAGGGTTAGGTTAGGGTTAATGTTAGGGTTAGGGTTAGTGTTAGAGTTGGTGTGAGGTTAAGGTTAATGTTTGGGTTAGGGTTTAGGTAAGTGTTAGAATTAGTGTTATGTTAGGATTAGGGTTACGGTTAGGGTTAACGTTAGTGTTAGGTTTAGAGTTAGAGTTAGAGTTAGTGTTAGGTTAATGTTAGGGTTCAGGTCAGTGTTAGCAGTTAGGGTTAGGGTTAGTGTTAGGTTAGTGTTAATGTTAGGGTTTGGGTTATGATTAACGTTAGGGTAGGGTTAGGGCTAGGGTTAGGGTTAGGATTAACGTTAAGTTTAGGGTTATTGTGAGGTTACGGTTAATGTAAGGGTTAGGGTCAAGGTTAACATTAGAGCGAGGGTTGATTTCAGGGTTAGGATTTAGGGTTAGGGCTTATTGTTAGGGTTAGGGTTAGTATTAGAGTTAGTGTTAGGTTAGGTTTAATGTTAGGTTTAGGGTAAGGGTTAGGGCTTAGGGTAAGGGTTAGGGTTACGGTTAGAGTTAGGATTAGGGTTGGGTTAGTGTTAGGTTACGGTGAATGTAAGGGTTAGGGTTAGGGTTGGGTTATGGTCAATGTTAGGGTTAGGGTTGGTTTAGGGTCAATGTTAGGGTTAGGGTACGGGTTAGGGTTAGAGTTGGTGTGAGGTTAAGGTTAATGTTTGGGTTAGGGCTTAGGGTTAGAATTAGTTTTATGTTAGGGCTAGGGTTACGGTTAGGGTTAGGGTTAACGTTAGTGTTAGGTTTAGGGTAAGAGTTAGAGTTAGTGTTAGGTTAAGGTGAGGTTACGGTTAATGCTAGGGTTAGGGTTAGGGTTGACGTTAGGGTGAGGGTTCATTTTAGGGTTAGGATTTAGGGTTAGGGCTTATTGTTAGGGTTAGGGTTAGGGCTTATTGTTAGGGTTAGGGTTAGGGTCAGAGTTAGTGTTAGGTTAGGGTTAATGTTAGGGTTAGGGTTGGGGCTCAGGGTAAGGGTTAGCGTAAGGGTTAGAGTTATGGTTAGTTTAAGGTTAATGTTAGCTTTAGGGTTAAGGTTGGTGTTAGGTAAGGGTTAATGTTCGGGTTAGGGTTAGGGTTAGAATTAATGTTAGGGTTAACGTAAGGGTTATTGTCAGGGTTACGGTTAGGGTTAGAGTTAGTGTTAGGTT
>JAOXYJ010103638.1:0-18299 GCA_028566555.1 Lithophaga nigra
AAAATAAGAGCTGAATTCTACTGTCATGTATTTTATTTTTCTAATGATCCTGCTTTAAGCTTTTCAGTTTTGCCATTTGTAGATAATTATTATATTACTGTAGTATCGGTTATTGTATAACCATCGTATAATTGTTAGAAAGAGTTATCTGATCTTCCCTCGGTTTTCGTGGGGTTCGTGTTGCTCTGTCTTTAGTTTTCTATGTTATGCTTTGTAATCAATGTTTGTCTTTGTGTCTTTGTTTGGCCATGGCGTTGTTTGCTTTTTTTATTTACGGTTTCTGGTTTCCCCTTTGGTATCTTCGAACTTTACGTATCACCATATTATGATTTTGAGAAAGAGTAGCACTTCACAATATTCAGTGATTTAGAATTTTTACGTAAAAGACGTTAAAATAGTTGAAATTGAATTTTACACCTTAAATTAATACTACGAATAAAGAAATGCAAAAATATCGTTCTTAAATTTTGACCAGCAAAACGCAGTTTCTGTTTTTAACTTCATCAGTACGGGTAGTTTATTGATGCAACGGGATGAACATGTTATGTTGCTATTGGTATCAAATATCAACCACTGGAAACATGGAGTCGTCTCACTCAGTTATTTGACAGTTTCTATGCAGAAAGCTGGATAATGTATTTTTACCTGAATCGAAAAGATAGTAGTGACATGGCAGTATTTGATACTTAAATTATCACATTCGGTTAGGTTGTTGGATCTGAGAATCAAGGTTTTGAATGTTGGGAACAGTAAAAATAAAGATCCGAAATGCCATAAAAATTCAATTACACTTTCCTTGGAACACAATAACAGTAACCAGGTACTTGAGACAAAGTGAATTGTTCTGAGAGGTCGCAGAGTTTTCTGGTTGATATATAGGAAACCAGATGATATTATCTTCGAATGGAAAATTTTATTGAACAATATTCTCAATATTGATATTCTGGTAGTAAAACTCTAGGGTAATATTTTTGCAGTAACTGTTGTTATAAAACAACTTTAAAATGTGAAGTGATTATATCATATTTTAAATCATCTTACACTATAAACGGTAATCAACTGCCAAGGGATGAATGGCGTTTTTTGACTACAGACTTTACAAGAAAAATTTTTAATGTTTTTCCCAGAAAGTAAGGAATTACTGTTTTAATTTACTTGTCACGCCATACCTTTAACATACAACAAAACATGTCGTATTGTTTTAGGATGATCCTGCATATACTATTACATATTTTAATGCATTGACATGATTATCCTTTGTGTACAAGTATATGCCAAGAGGAATGCACAAAAGTCGATGACATTTATCTTACAATTCACTGACCTTCTATAATTTTATAGTTTTGCACTAGAGAAGTCACTTCAAGGGACAAAACTGGAGACGTTTTGGTCCTCATTATATTTCCATTGCTATAAAAGATTTAGACATAAAGCTTAATTTTGACAAGCTTCATTATCAAGATATTACTCTATAGTGATGCAATATGTATTTGATGATTTAAATCAAACGATCTTTCAGCTCGTAAATAACAGTATTTTCTGTGTTAAAAAGACATATGATGTATGTTGTACCACAAATCGTTGATTAATTCATCATTTGCATCTTTGATATATCCTGATATAAATTACATCAAAATATAACCTCAATTCTAGATTAGAAATCTACGTCAAAGTACAACATGAAACGTACAAGGGTGGAAAATACGTTCATTTTTCTGTAATTAAAGCGTTGAGAATGAAATCTGTAGTATCCCATTGATAAATCTTGTGACTACGGTTCTGCCCAAGATAGCTGACTAATAACCACTAGCCTAACAAACATGTCGTCAGTACGAGCCTGCTCATTCCGCTTCATATTGAAGTTTCCAGACACCTATAGTCCAGGTCGGGGATTTCCAGACACCTTTAGTCCATGTCGGGGATTTCACCCGTTCACTGGGATATCTCCCCAAGTAAGGCTGTATAGTCTCGATATAATTGAAACATTGCTGAAAGTGACCACCGACTCCAACATCCCAACCCATCTTAAATTTTAGAATTAAAAAGTAACACTGAACTTGAAATATATTAGAGATCATAGACAATACACACGTGGGTGTGAGTTAAAGAATTAAGATAGGCAGCGTTTTTTTTAAATACTATTCTTTCGATTTAATTTTGAAGCACTAGGCATCATCTTTAAATCAATAAAGTTTAATACGAAAAACTATAAAAAAATATGTTTTCAGTTAGCGAAATTAAACCAAAAGGCAAAATTAATTTTCGCTGATTATTTCCTCCTGAAATGCTCTTCAATTCAATTTTTCTGACGTCATATGTGACCAGAAAAGTCCAGGAAACCAGCAATTTTCAATTTGGTCTTTTTCAATGTTGTATTGTTACTTCATAGAAGGATTTCAGACATCATATGTGATCATTCAGTGGTTGAAAAGGGGGGCATGCATTGTAAACTTTCTTTCTAACGCGGGAAATTTGTAACCTAATATATTAAAGGGAAGCAGAGACCACTAAACTGATTTTAAAAGTATGTATTTTCAACTACATAAAGAAATAATTATACTGGTATGTAAAAAACGCTGTATATAACTTTAATCAACAAAAAGTACTCTGTAAACAGATCTCCTATTTGCAAGTATTTCCCATGGTACCTCATTGCAAGTATTTCACATGGTATTAAGATCTAAATATCAATCTTTTATGTAAAAACAGTAAAAACAACTCCTACAACATATGCTTTTCATGTGAGAAACTTTTAATAGCATTATTCTATTTTCAGACGAAAACGAAAGACGATTTATTTTAAAAATTTAATAAAGATTTTTACTATATATTTACTTTTTGTATCGTCAAAAAAATTAACACAATTAAAATAATATTTGAACAATTTGAAGTTCAAAAATTATTCGTATTCAGAATCAAATACGTGAGAAACAACATAATGTTTGCAAAAAGCTTTCAACATCTGTAAAACACCCTATAGAAAATTACTATAGAAATAATTTATCGTATATTTAAAATATAATTTTTGTATCATCGAAACATTATAACATAATGGAAAACAAATTAAAATATAATATATGCTGCTTAGATATTAAAAATACCACATTTAAAATTCTAAATTCTATGGGAATTGTACGGGTGTGGGGACATTAATATTTGATTCTAGTTTATTGTCGGTGATAAATACAAATTAAATGATTTTCTGGTGGTAAATTTTAAGAATAGATGAATCTTGAATTGTTTGGCTACTATAGAGGAATATTTCGACCTTGTAACATGGCCGACAAATTAGCCATTTACTTTGTACATGTAATTATTTTGTCATTACAGTAATCTTGTAATGTCTTGTCTGATGCTTTTTCATGATATGAAATTACTACGTATTCGTGCAGTCTGTTTCTCCGTCCATTTACAAATCGTATTGCCCTATCCGTTATAATGCAGTATGAAGCCATGCTTTCGGTCTTTTGCTTTCAGTTGATTTCTAAAACTTTGTATAATGCGTCAAGTGTTGTGTGGTCGTTCTATGGTTCCTTTTGTACATGTATAATTTGTTGTTTTTTCCAGTGAACTTTATACATCTACTCAGCCTGTTATCTTTTTAATGGAGCTCTTTCAAATCTTGTATGTTGCTTAGCACTTTATAATGATGTTCAAATTCTTTCATATGGACTGTCGTTCTGTCTGTGTGTCCATTAAGCCAGAACAGATAGAGAATGTAATACCAAGATTTCAGTTATTCAGCTGTCGAAACTACATCTATCAAGGTCATATTTAATAACAAGAATGAAAAATTGGAATTTTAGCTGAAAATTTGCATTCTGGTTGTCATGGAAACACAGACTCATATGCAAAGAAACGTCATTTTTATTGTTACTGGGTAATGCCTAGTTTGTGTGAAATAAATTTTTCAGGGAAAATTTGTTATTGCGGAGAAATACCACGTAAAATTAAATCGTAATGTTCGAAGGACAAAATGCAGAAATTTGGTATTTTATAACTTCTCTGTTATGTACAAATGTATAATAAATCAAACAAGGGACATTAAAATACTTCAATTTCCACCTTAAAGTCAAGTTGCTTTTAAAGATATTACTTATGTTCATAATTGTTTGTAATTTATAGATATAGTTACGTCAAAATATTATTTATTGCTGACAGTAATAATTAGCTCTCTACAGATAATCTCTGACAGCCAGGTGCTCGTTTTATCCTGATAACAACCTTCTATATGAAATGCACCAATATTCATTGTCCCATTTAAAATGTTAATACAATGTAAATGGATATTTGTGCTGAAGACAAGTATGCCATTCAATCACTGTCTATTTATGAACTGAAGAGTTAATTTTGTTGCTCATATAATAATAAAGTCAATAAAAGATAAAATATTAATAGCAAATTAGTTAACAAGAAGGGGTACATATTTTTTACAATTAAATTGTCACCTAAAGTTATAAATTACACGTCAAAGCGTGTCATTGATTTAAACACCTGGAGATATATAACACTGATTATTATAGCATTCCTCGTCAATACGTACAAATTTTCTCCAAGACCATAATTTTTACTTATGACACGAAAATTGTTATGCATTTCAAGGAATGAGAAACAAAAATCATAGTCCAGACTTACTTTTTCAAACCCCTCCGTTGACGGACTGAGCATAGGGATATACTGAAGGAAATCAAATGGCGGTCAGACAGAAATAATTATGTAAAGGGTTAGCTTTTCATCCTCTTCTTGTAGCACCCGTCATGAATCCTAATTTCATAGTCTCTGGACAAGTACCCGTTTTCAGATAGAAGGTAGTTAATGTATGAAACCGGTTTATACTTTATGTCTTATACAGATAAGGAATAAATTATCGATGAAACCTCGTGTTGAAATATTTTGTCTAAATTTAATTATCTATACAGAATGGGCAGCTTTTAATTTCCACGGCCCTTTTAATAATTTTTTGATCATGTATAACTTCAGTCAACAAGTTTTTTCAACGCATCAGATAAAGAATGTAGTAGTATGCAGCAACTTTTTCCCTTTTTAACTAATGAAAGGGGTTTTCAGAACTTCCTAGAAATAGTTATCTACTGTAATATAGATTTCGATGCTTTCGTTGTTTCGGTTTATCGTCACTTTCAGCAATTTTTCAACTGGATGGTTGGTGTCAGGAAACCATAACACTTGAAATTGGATGTGATATTCTAGACTCGAACATTAAGTAGCCATGTTGGGTATGTAATCATAAACCTTAACCATTCGGCCACCCAGGTCCAATATCGGTTTAGATGCATTACATAGCTTAGCCGCTACATCTTAGTAAAAGGGGCAGTTTATTTAATGCGACTGTCACATAAAAAGCACATTAAAGTGTTCATCTAAATTACTAGTTAGAAGAAAAATGTTTTGGGAAAGTAAGACAAACTTTGCACTTGAGGGTATAGACATCAAAAGAGAAGTTAAGTTTTGATTAAAATATTGAACGATATTTCTGTCAGGAAAGGTTAAATAGATGTAAATTGATTCTGTTGTGGGGATTTACATAACATTGTAGCCTAGAAAAACAACATTTTATTTATTATATTTTGTAATAATATGATTAAATCTGCACTTTTCAAATGATAATAACACGAGACCCTTTTATCGTAACCAATGTTTTCCCTGGAGTTTAAAATGTTATCAAAACATGGAAAGAAGTTATTCGCTTTTCTTTCACTCAAGTGGGGAAATTGATTCGGCTTTCAAATTTTGTAACGAAAGTTCTTTTAGAGGGTCACATCTTGTCTAGTGAAATATATATAACAGCTACTCATTCAGGGTATATTCAACATAACTTCAGGTTTCATAACAGACATTTATTCTTCTGGTTTGGAAGTATTTTTGTAGATCTGTTCATAGACGATTCCCAGTTAGTTCATTTCACGGAAAATTCTGACGTCATGATACAGATATTTTTACGTAACAATGTTCAGTGAGGCGATTTGTGCCGATTGATCTCGGGGCAATTAATTCACAAATAGAAATGGGAAATTCGTCTTTTATATAAATATTACATTTCATTTTAATAAAGAACCATGTTGCTTTGTTACTTTACTCCGTTTTTGTTCTTCTGCATTTTTTGTAATATAACAATTGTTATCTCTACTAAGATCATGTTTCTCATCGACTTAGCAAGACTTTTCCCCAAATCCGCCAAAATATATTTCATACATTGTGATGTTACATACACTTCGTGGAAATTAGCAGTTTTACTTTACTTGGAATTGCTATCAAATGCTCACAAAATTAACAAAATCTTGTTTCTCGCAGACCTTCAAATAAAGTCTGATAAACTAGATTTTCTATAACATTGTACTAATACCATGTACAGCTATTGAGATAAAACGTTATCTTTTGAAATTACAGAAAGAACAAGACTTTTACATTGGTCCAGTATAGTTGGTGCTTCACATAGTGAAGACTACAGTATATGGGAATATGGTCAGTATGCTTCCAGAGCTGTGAAGGAGGTCTGTGAATATGGCTACGTCAATCACATGGAACAAGAAATGAGAAAAAATGTAAGATAATTTATATCTTTTCAAGTGTATTTTATTTTGACTTGATTTTTGTTGGGGAAGGATGGAGGAGGAAACTTGATATGTGATTATATTTCTTGGAAGATTGGAAGCCAGATTTTTTCCGTTTTTCGGGGTAGATGAAGGTATCAAGTGGTTGCAAGTTTTGATATTATACAGGATTATTGTACTTGGGGAGTTGATAAGCAAAGATAAAAACTTCTCGTATCTGTTTTGATTATTTTTTTCTTCATTGTAGATCCCTAACTTAAAGCTGTTGTATTGTGTTTTAACCCATTTCACGTGTTATGGTTTCTATACACATATCAAAGGTTGGGGGTTCACCTAACGCCTACATAGCCGTCCCGCTCTAGTCTCAGAACAAGTCTGATAATTACAATACAACTGATGAAAGTTCATATAAACCCCAAACAATTCAAAACAACAACTATTTTCTGTTTACACAGCCCGGCAAAACTAAAAAAAAACAACAAACACACACATTTAAATATTCTCTCAGACTTATTTCTTTCTCCTAATTGTATTAGCGAACGTAGAGAAGAAACAGGAAGGTTGTCAATAAGATTCGTTTCATGTCTACGTTAGTCGTTTTTGCAAACTTATAAGAGAAAAAACATCGTGTATCATATCTTTCCTCCCTCAAGCAACTGTTTCTATACCAGACCAAGTGATTCCTATGCCTCTCAATGCATAAGTACTATTTATGCCCGGAATCTAACAAGAGAAAATAAACTTCCCAAAATTTAAGAGGATTTTATCTTCCAAAGATACCAACAACAATGGAATATTTAATTCTACCTGAAGCTTGTATGTTAAAATATAATTCATTTACCAAAATGACATTTGTAGGCGTGTCATAGATGTCTTAAATTTATAAAACTGAAATACTGGGACTTTGGGGTATTTTATAATGCAATCTAAGTTTTTAGCGTCTTAGATATACGGGTTCAAAATGGGGTCAACCGAACTAATCCTCCTGAATTCAGCTTGAGATGGTATGCTTCATTATTTCCGAAAGCGTCCTATAGTTACCATTCAGATAACGAAGGATATTCAGAAAAAAAACATGCATATTTGCTCAAATTGACCCAGAACTTCAAAAATCAACGAAAAACAAACAAATAAACTTTTACACAAGCATACATATCGACATGAATATGAATAGGGAGTATCAAATATTGTAAGATTGAAATATTGAAACGGATTAGTGAGTGGAGGTAAATTTAGATTGGGGAAAGTTTTAAAAGGTGCCGTCGGTATAAAACTTGATCGTATATTTAAACTTGTACCCACTATAGGATTCATAAATTATATTCAGAAATTGAAAAAAAACTTTTCATTTTCTTCTACATAGTATGGCACAGCATGAGAATAACCTTTAAATAAGATAATGGATGTTCAATGCAAAGGTCTAAAAACTTAGTAAAGCAAGAATGATAAATGTATAATCAAACCAACAAGATGTTTTGGAATCAATAGAAAACTAAAAATCTATTATATCTATCTATACATGACCTTACGATATATCAGTACGATATCATTAGTATATCGCTGTAAAATCATCAGTTCTTTTGTAAAACGTATCCCACTCCTGTCAATATCTGTAGCAGCTATGTATACAAATATACGGGCCAGAATTAATTTCATTTTCGCACCGACTTGTATTTTCACACCCTGTAAAACTGTAAGTAATGTCCTTTAACCTTTGATGTGTTTCTTTTTGTGGCTTGGAAATATCTTTTTGTATAGTTAAATTGATCAAACAAATATTGAACACACGTTGTACATTGATGATAGAATGAGGATTGAAAGTATAGAACATCAAAGGGGAAGTTTATCATTGTAGCTAAAAACTCAAATACAAACCCATTTGCAAAAATATAAAGCTGTAAAGGTATAGATATCTGATTGAAGATATTTTCGGTATCCCTTACATGTATCGGTAATTAATCAAATAAGACTTGAAAGAATAAGCTAGCAATATCAGTTAACGATAGGTGGAGCATTTGCGGGGGAAATCATTGCATGAATCATTATCCGTAAGAGCTGTGTCCCTTCCGGGGTATTATTTACAAAAACTCTGTCTCTGCCCATTATTGGCGCATGACGATGCTAAGTAATGTAATACTCTGTATGCATTACTATACGAATAGGTTTGCGAAAGAAGATATGATAAGAACAGTCGAAGTGTCCCCTGAAATGAAGGTTTTCAAATCGGTTAAAAATCTAGCTACAGTAAAAGTATAGTATATG
The DNA here is from genome assembly GCA_028566555.1 of Lithophaga nigra. Taxonomy (NCBI): domain Eukaryota; kingdom Metazoa; phylum Mollusca; class Bivalvia; order Mytilida; family Mytilidae; genus Lithophaga; species Lithophaga nigra. Next base: position 8,832 of record JAOXYJ010103638.1, read on the forward strand.
TTATTAGTGAAAATTAAAATTTTTATCATAAAAGTTTCACAATCAAGCATTTTCACTTAAAGTTGTCAATTTTAGACAATTTCGCACTAGTTATCGCGAAAAATAAATATCAGCCAGAGTGAGTATCAACAAAATATTTAAAGGATCAATGTATTGTATATAAATACATTCATAAAATATTTTTATGGTACTCGCTCTGGCTCGTATGTAATTTTCAATAAAACTACTTCATTTCTAAAAAAAATTGGGCTAAGCACACAATCATGAGATAAACGTGGGCTGTTATATATATTGGTTTCTATATTATTGTTAATTATTTATGTACCATTTTACAGTTCTAAGCAAAAGAATAAATTAAATAACACTTAATTATTTTGAAAATGATAAATACTGCTATGGGAAGGAAATTTGTTTTTTTCGTGAATGTGTTCACATGCAGCGCAATTTACATTTTACAAATGATATCTATTCACAATGACAAAATTCTCGTTTACGAAATAATACAAATGAGCACTAGTTGTATATACCTCAGCAAAGCATATAAATCTAATAGACATGCATTTAACCATTTGCGTCTAATGTCTCGGTGACATATTTATCAGATATGCAAATTAATAATTGTCAAACTTAAAAAAACCCAACCAATTATAGTATGCCAGTTCTTTCAAGAATGCATAACAGTGAGCAAACAACTTTAAATAAAAGTTTTGAAATATTATCAGTGTAATTCTTATCAAACATCACTAAATAAATTACAGGAAGAAATACATTTATATTCATAGACATTTGATAAAAAATGCAATAAATGATAGTCTGATGTCATCTTTTCGTATAAAAATTTAAAGAATGGTCTCGAGTAAATACTAATAACAAAAACACAAAAAGAACCAAACCCCGAGGTGAGAACACATATCTATCATGCTGATCTGCATACAGCACACAGTCTGCAGTCTTAGTTCTGATAGTGACTATAGTGAATTTAGGACTTCCGAAATTACATGTACGATCTGATTTATGGATCCTGAACTGCAACCAGTTGAAAAACACGGGAGATCAGTGAATTTAGCACCAAATTTAGTACAAATTTTGACAATTTGGCGGTACTATCATGTCATAAGATTAGTAAAGAATGCAAATGAACGATGACAACAGCATATATATATTCGTTATACCTACGTGATAGGTAAAAGTAAAACTTGTCCAGTAAAACTTCCTCTTTAAGGATCGGATCTGGTCTGATGGTAGCACCTGTTCCTTTACATGCTAAGCGCTGCGTCGAAGACGGTAAAATCATATGCTGGTGCGAGTTCGAACCCGAGAGGGTCGACTTAAAAATCAAGTCTGTGTGTACAGATGATTTTGAAAGTGGAAATTACGACATTTGGCCAACTCATGAGACCTCTGTGTATGTGTTATTTGTAAAGAAAAAATCTGTAAAGATGTAGATATTTAATTGTCTCCTGTAGATGTATTGGTAATTAACCAAATAACAACTAAAGACGAAAAGAAAGAAAAAAAGAACCAGTCTGTGCACTGATATTACTTTAAAAATAACATATAACACAACGAAATTGCGGTGTTTGTTCACATACACATACACAAATAAATATATGATGTTAAATTAATCTTAACCGTGGAAACTATATTTGTTATGATAAATTACATATTTCAGTAAGCCTAACCTGTTTGGTGTAACTTATTGTACGACAAACGTTTATAGCAGAACTTTTACGACACTGTGTCTTCTTAAATTATTACAATGAATTAAGACATTAACTGACACGTGTCTTTATGTCGACTACATTAAATAAAATTAAAAAGTCAAGATAAAGTACTGATTAACCACCAAAATGATGCATGTTTTTAGTTTTTACTGTTATAACGTGATTTTTCTAATTACATCTAATTTGACATTTTCTTACTATTCAGTGCAATAAAGGCAATTTCATATACATAGGCAGATTTAGAGGGGGTCCGAGTCCCCCTTTCCAGCCGAAAATTGTGTTTTTTAAAACATTTTTCAGATTTTGACAGCCGGGCCCCCATTACAGGCAAAATTTTCTTTTTTTTCTTTTTGAAAATCCTGGATCCGCCACTGATATATGTTGAAAAAGTAGAATTACACCTTAAATAACGACAGACAATATTGACTATAATATTCAGCTTTTTTATTTTTTGCTAAAAGTACCATTACGGCATATGTATTTTCTTAAAGAGAGAGACGCTAACATCTCTTATGTATATCTATTTTGCTAGAGACGCTAACATCTCTTATGTATATCTATTTTGCTATCTTAAAAATTCATGTTAAACTGACTGTCTTCTTTCTTCGGTTATCTTATACACAGTTACTGCTTGGGCATAATTTATGCTGTTGTCTTTTCAAGCGGGAGATGTAATATGCCTTTTTGAAAATTGTTTTTAAATATTTTTTTATTTCTAGAGTGAAAAGATACTTACAGTAGTGAAGACAAAACCATTATGGGGTGAAAGGGAGATAAGTAGGAAAAGTCTAGACGCACAGATCAAAGTTGATCAGCACAATCACCTGATCTCTCTTCTGTCTATGATTGGTCCAAGTCCAGACTGGTGTATTGGTAAGTCATCTTATTTTCTCTTCTGTCTATGATTAGTCGAAGTTCTGACTGGTATATTGCTAAGTCATCTTATTCTCTATTCTGTCTATGATTGATCCATGCCCAAACTGGTGTATCCCTTATTGCTCTTAAGCCTTAGATGGCGTCTTGCAGCCCATCTATGTTTAATGAGTTCCAGAGATCTGTGTGCAGGTTGATAGATCAGAAAACATTAATTAATGCTTCATTTGTCGCATTCTATAGGATATTTCCTCTCTACTTACGAGATTTAACTCTCAACGATGATACGAAAATCATAAAAGAATTGTTTTATCCCCATAGCTCATTTATCTTATAAATAAAAAAGTTAAAAACCGTTAAACCATTGGTGATGGCAAAATTACAATGTATATTACTGCTTGGCTAAGGACGGAAGGAACACCGAAACCGCAGATCTTTAGTGGTCCTCAAGCCAAACTACCAAGCTAAGAAAAATAAAGAGGAAATATCGTTAAACTATGAATTGTATTAAAACCAAATTACCACATAGACAAATAAAAAAACATTAAATACGTAGTGGTACCCACATCAAATTCATGGGCAGAGACAAAAAGAAAACATTCCAAAGTCGTAAATCATAATGGTGTCCACCAAAGTACTGGATGTACAATTAAATAAGACATGCCAAAACCGGCTGATCATAGTGGTGCTTAAATCTAGCTACCATTTAATCATATGTGGTACTCAAACAGAACTACTGGATGGAAACCTATAAAAGACATACCAAAACCGTTTAATCATAGTGCTACACGAACGAAACAATTGGGTGAACAATTAAATAAGACATAGCAAAACCGTTTAATCATAGAAGTAATAAAATAAAGTACTCTGTGACAATGTAAAGAAGATATGCAAAAGTCCCAAGAAAAAGAACAAAAAAAAAATTAAGTTTACCAGTAGAAAGAAACGTATCTACTGGAAGAGATGCAAAATGAAAATAAAATAATTTGGAACAATATTATGTCTGCTGGAATGCTCATGGCAGAAATATAAAAAACATCATATAATGAATTGTATTGGAAACGAATGCTCAAAGAATAATAACAATAAAGAGAAACTCTTTAAGATGTTTATCATATATCTGTGCTTTCGTGAAACACACAGTGAGAAGAAGTATAAAAGTGATAAGGATAATTTGGAATCGCAAAATGTATAAAACTTTATGGATGAATGAAAGTATTTCATATTTGAATATATTCTGTAATGATTCTGATGTTAAATCGTTCAGATCTTTGTTCCTGGTAAAAATGCACTTACTTATAGACAGAAAATAAGCATGAAAACTGTACATGTCTATCACGGAGGATTTTAATGGTTCTGACAGATAGACTTTCCATATTCAAATTAATAATTACAACATGTCAAACTTACGTTTATGTAAAAACATTTCAAATTATATTTTACGATGCTATAGATAAATAAAACGTATATCTGAAATAATTATTATGGTGTTATATAACTAATGTTCATCTAATGAGGAAATAATACAGTAAGAGAAAGCATTCTTTGTGTCTATCTAACATTCAAGAACGATCAAACATGTCAAAATCAGCGATCAAAATCAACATTAAAGTATTATTTCCCCACATACCTTTTGCAAATGTAATCTGTGCTATTCTGCATCACATGTTATATATCCAGTATTTGTACATGGTAGACTGTCAAGGTACGGAACAAACATGTAATTGTTGTATTAAAAAGAACAATTAAAATGCTCCATCTGTGTCAAGTTTCCTTTCGTATATTAATGTTCAAATAGTAGAAATTTATTATTAACACTTTACACAACAACAATGAAAGATGTTTTAATTACAGATAAAATGGATTTATCTGAATTGTAAAGGGAGTACTTTGTAACGTTTAGAAATCAAATTGTCTAATCATTTAGAGAATGAACTAATGCTTTTTCCTCTTTTTTCATACCCCTAAATTTGTCTTTTAGAATTGACTTTATAGAATATTCCTTCCTTTCTAAATTACAAATAATTTTCAAATAATTTTTATTTATATCTTGAATACTAGGTGTGAGTAAACTGGACATGTGTCGAGCTAACTGTACCTGGGAAGATGAAATCACGATTGATTTGTATCCGTGGGATGCTGGAACAGACAGTGGTTTGTCTTATTTTGTAAGTTTACGTACTCATAGAAATTACCTGTAAACTGTGACACGGTCTTACTTCTAATACTGCAACATATAAACCTATAATCACAGAAAAATAAAGTACATCGATTATGAAACGTGAATATCATTAAGCAACCGAGAAGAGTGCAGCTTGTTTAATACCAGTTATGACGATAGAAGTCGAACCACCATTAAAAAAGGGTATCATTTCACAATTTTGATTTGTGCTATTTCTTTCAGATTGTGAATTTAAGGACACTGAGGGTTTTTTTAATCATTTTTACTGTCTGATTAAAGCTAAAATAGAAGTCGTATAACAATAAAATTATTATTTTACGAAAAATTATTACTGAATATATTTTACAGTCCCATAACATAGAAACAGATCCACCTGAAAAAATTCACAAAATCACCAATACATATCCGAACCATGCTGAATCACCATTTTATGGGAAGGAGAAAATTAGACCCATGGGAAAACTGGTCTTTACAAAAACGAAAGAAGTCTGTAAGGCAAAAGACACCGAAGAGTCGTCAGAAGATACGAGTGCAGCAGATTTGATAGAAATGATGAAGAAAAAGATGATGATGAAAAAGAAAATTGGTAAGTGGTCTTAAGAGCTTTCATGTTTTTACGAATGAAAAACCTCTCCTAGTTATATCTATCTCAAAATATATGCATAAATTGTATGCTTGCAGTATTGAATGAATCCAGAATAATGACAAGGAATGATTTAGTTGAGTCTGATGTGAAAGTTTTAGAATTTTACCTATATATGAATAATATGATACTGTTTCCTATGCTGCTAGCAAGCTGACATATTATTCCTGCTTGTATATAATGATTTCGAATGACTGCAAGCTGCGAAACTTGAACAAAGAATATACCCATCAAATATCACACTTGTTTTGTTTTTGAAATATTAAATTCTGAAAAATAATAAATATTACAACCAATGAAAACAAAAGTTTTGATTTGTCATGCAAATATATGCCCTTTTCATGGAGAATGATCGCCACATACTCCTTTCATTTGTTTTTGATTTTTGTAAATCTTGTATGTGGCATGTGGGCATGTAACAAGCTTATAAAGAATCCTAACGTAAGTTTAGATTCACTAATTATATTTCATTGTTCATCCTCGATTGAGTTTTCTGAGGATTTTTATGTTTATCTCTGGAAGAGTATTTTTAAGTGTAGCTAATCTGTAGCAGCAATTTTATATACAAGTTTGCTTATTCATATTCCCATTCTATGTATTATCTCCCCTTACAGCTGAGCGTTTACGACAAAGTAAGTAGCAACGTTGAATGACGTTTTACAAAGGGAAGTTACTCGAGCATGACGCATGGCGAATGCATTTTTAATGTAAAATTTTGCATGATGTATGAAATGTTTATTTTCCTAATTTTCAATCAAAATGATCTGTTAGGTTTAGGCTGCATTCAGTTATATACGTTTACAAGAACTAGGGATTGTATATTTGAAATCAAGGTTGATGGAATTAACGATTTGAATTAATATTTATCGAATAATTTTTTAAAAAATATATTATAAGCACTGTATAATTAACACTTCATGTATATAGTTGCTATGCGAAAATATTTTCATAAAAGGGACAGTTATATATTAACAAATCAAGTAAGGTAAAGGCTTATCCTTTGTACTAATGAAATGTATTATTTCCTGTGAAAGGCAAAACAATTAAGGTTAAACTACATCAAAACATGAATAAACTTCTTACATAAAAGTAATACCAAATGAATCGTTTAAAAATGTGTGATAAAATGTTTTCCATTGGACGAATGCATTTAGCTAACTGTTAAGTAATATGATGTCTACATTTAAAAACAAATGTCTTTCAGAAATGGAAAAATGTGCGACCAGTGAATGGACGGAATGGACCGCTTGTAATAATCCATGTGGGGCCGGTACCATAGAACGGAGACGATTCTTACGGAATCCACAAATTCAACCATCAATTTGTGGAATAGATCTGAAGGAAACAAAGTCATGTTTAGGTAGCTGCAAGAAGGAGAGAGGTCAAAAAGAGCTGCCAGATGACTTTGTTGTTCGACATGATCCAATCAGGAAACAAGATGACATTTGTGCAATAACTCCATGGTCAGATTGGTCACCGTGTAGTGTTACGTGTGGTCTGGGAATAAGAGAAAAATGGCGAATGTTTCTCCGTAAAAGTAACGAGACTGATAATTGTGGTCTACATTTAATGGAGAAAGACTTCTGCGTTGGTCGTGTCAGAGACTGTAAACAGGCTCTTAGGATGAAGAATTTTACAGGTATTTTTTATTTTATATGACTTTGTAGAAAGTTCTTCAGAAAGTCGCACAGAATTAAATGTTTCTTAGATATCAAAGAAAACATGTTTGGATGTACAGTAATGTTAATAAATTTTAAACCTTTGCATGACGACTATAAGGTGGAGGGATGTTATGGGGTACTTTCATCCATGATACACAATATTGAGAAATACATTAATTTTTCAGTAAGCATGTACCATATATCTTTATAGATACTTCATTTAATGTAACTGAATCAAAATAAAGAATATCTTGAAATTCAAAACAGGAAACCAACAAAAATTTCAAAAAAATTTCCAAGGATACGTTTGTATTTTCAGCAATATGCTTACAACCTTCTTTCGATGGACCATGTACAGGTTCGTTCCAACGTTGGTACTATAACCATACACTGAAACAGTGTTTGCCGTTTAAATATGGTGGATGTCGTGGGAATGAAAATAGATTTGAATATGAAAACGAGTGTAATACCTACTGCAGAGATCATATGGGTACTAAAAATTATATGTTTTATTATGTAACTATTAAGTTTCAATCAAACACTTCTTGCTTTTATGAGGTAAAATTATATTCCATATAAAAGTGCTTTAAGGATGTTCGCAGGTCATGTTTTTGAATTTTTCTCAGATTTTCGAACTCCTCTGGATTTATTCAAAGTATTAACATGTTTGCCCAGTAACCTCCAGCTCTCTTTTCATAATTTCATTATATATATCTTGAAAAGCCCATTGAGCGATTATTACAAAATCCTTATTATTTTCTCGTGGTCTTTGGGAAACAAATCTCTTCGATACAAAATCTATGAAAAGTCAAGAAAGGTCTTGTTTCCCGCCAATTTTTAATCCTTTATTTCTCAGAAATAAGTGCATTGACCTATCTTTATTTTTTGTTTATTTTATTCCTTTATCAAAATTGTAACATACTGTACCATTTGAAAACCTTGTTATTTTTAGACTGAGTAACGAACATCCTTAAATGCCATCTCGGCAAAAGATGCAGAAGTTCTGCTCCGGACAAGGATGTATGAGAAGAAGAATTGGAGAATAAGAAGAAGAGGAATTCATAGTAAAACAATATGCAATAATAAATATCAAGAAGACTCATAGTAAAACAATATGTCCCCCCGTCGGTGAAAGGGACACATAATAAATATCAAGTGCACACTTGTAAGCATTGCATGTGTTATTCATTGTAGATATCAGTTAATTGTTACCTCTCAAGATGAGCTGGTTGTCTTTTTCATCATGTTTTTTCATCGCTAAATAGAACACGTTGTTTGTATACATCAGAATATTTTCCACCTTGAATTTCATTGGCGGATGCATAATGTAAAACAATGACGTGATACAAGTGTTGGGTTGGACTGTTCTTTCTAATATTTTTGGTATCATTGAGCCATACTGTTTGACACGTAAATCTTCGTCAAACACTATATGATATGGCATGGCGTTGCATATATGATTTGTATTTAAAACGCTGTTTGAAAATGGAAGAGTTTCATAAACTTCCACATCTTTTCCCTGTTCTTCCAATTTTTGAAATTCAACAACGAATATTACGTGTTCACGATCAGGACCACTGTCTGTTTGATGCTTTGAAATACTTTCCACTGTAAATACGGCTACTTGATTATAGATATCTCTTGCAACAGCTTTAGCCAAACCTACAAATGAAAATGCAGCTTGAAAAATTATTGAATTTTTTTTTTTATTTCAATAAAATGAAATTATGTTTATAACAGTAAATTCATCCGTTGAATGTCGACAACTTTTTAATGCAACATTTTTAGGTTTAGAAATACTTTCTACCTAACTTACTATTATCTTATTACAAGTGCTTCTAGCCACAGTTAAGTTAACCGTACAAATGAAATAACAGAGTAGTGGATAAAAATTATATATCTTTATATTCAGTTTTACATTAATGATTTTGAAATTTTAAAACCGTGTCTCTGATTACATTCTTCTCAGATATTCGATAATAACCAAAAAGATAAGAAAACCTCCTCTGTATAAACAAGATATGTCTGCGGATTTCAGCAAGTTTGAATTCAAGCACTACTGATGCAAAAAGACTTGTTGAAATGCATATATGGTGCAACAGATTAACTTCAGTATCTTGTGAATTGTAGTCAACGGCTTAAATTATGTCCGCTACGGACTGAACTTTTACCGAGAGTGCAATTAATTCGTACCAACGGGTTAACTGTGAGTACTCCCTATATGCATCGTTATTTAATTGTTGTTTTTTAACAGTAGATTGATTGTTCTTTGTCTAACGTCCAGCGGCAATTTATATGCATATTCATAACGAGAACAAGTTAACAATATTTAAATTTGTAGGATCTGAAAAGTTGGGTAAAGAGAGAAGGAGCGAATAATTTTGA
>JAOXYJ010103639.1:0-11320 GCA_028566555.1 Lithophaga nigra
AAATATGAGATATAATAAAAATATGAAATAAAAACATCAGTAACGAATATTAAATATTCTGTGAATAAAATCACCCTACTGTAATGAACCACGAAATCGTGCAGCTTGCAGAAAGAAATTTGTGAATTTCTGTATCCATCATTATTATAGAACTCTGACGAAATATAATTGAGAAATGTAGATATTTTATATTCCGTGATATTAGATGTATATTTCAATACTCTGGCTAGGCTGGTAGTATCTGCAAGAAATGTCTTCCCTATTTCAAACTGTATTGTGGATCCTTTTTTTGCATTCAAGTGAAACTTTATTCTATCTTTTATTGTGCGTTTGTTAATCATATAGGGACAGGTGTAAAGTATAGTATAAAATGATTCAATATTCCTTCCGTTTAATTATAAATTGTTTTCCTAAATATATTTGTACGTAGGTAAAAATCAGTGTGTCTGTTATACTGACGACAACGCTAAATCATAAGCTAATATTTACATAATGATAATAAATCTAAAAAAAATAGGGATAAAAAATAAGAATAGACGAGAAACTCCCACGATAAATAAATATTAATGAAGACATACGTCAAGGATATCATATGTAAGGGCAGAAGTAAGTCGTCAATAGATAGGTATTCAAAATCCATGAAATATTTCTCATTTAAAAAATATGTAATGGATAAAAGCAACAGAAATGACGTAAATGTGGCATACTGAACTAAATTAAAATTTAGCAGGGCATCAAGAAAATCAAATTATATTTGGAATATTTTTATAAACGATGGATGATAAATACTACATATTTCCTCGCAAGTTTAAAAGCTTAATTAAAGTGAAGTGTGTTTTTCAGTGAAAATCGTTCCCGATTTTAATTGCGCATTATTCATCATGACCAGTTTCTGGCTATAAAATTAAAATAACTGATCGTCTAATTACACTCTTTAACCACAGCATAAACTACACCCTAATCAATTGTACATGTCATTCATTGAAGCATAAAGTATCAAATACTTTAAACTCATAAAGTGATAAATAAACAATGCTCTAGTTAACTGTACACTATCTAAACAACATGAAAGTGATTTTTTCCCTGTGGTCAATGAACAATGTCAATGATAAATGACCAGAAGTCATGTTTAATCTATCAAATATTTTTCTATACAATTTCGAATAAGGATATTATGTTTATATTATGTTTCCTGTTAACATTTGACAAATTAAGATAAAAAACAGGTTATTAAGTTTTATCCATTACGTCAATTATGATTTATTGGCGTATAATAAATTGATGGGTTATTATCTTTTTTTTCCTTAAAATAAATGAGGAATAGAACTACAGCTATGAGTAGCATGAAATTTTCGACTTTTGGATCAGGTTTTATGTTAAGTACGTGTATGTGTAAACCAAGACCGAAAAAGAAGGTACAATAAAATGCATTAGTCGGAAAGCAATAAAAAAATTGTAACAAGTGGCAAAGAAAATATTGATTATAATATAATATTGATTCGGACAAAAATGTGTTAACAATAAATCCTGTTTTCAATCTTTAATAATGTCATATTTATTTACTTAAACATCTCAAAACTTTTCTTCCAGTAAAAAACAAATAAGTTTAAATTAGTTGAACCAATCTAATTGTTAAATAATTCGTTATGATAATACGGTATCAGGAATTTGAAACAGGTGCAAAAAATAAAATAATGCTAATCCGAAATTATACATTTTATATAGGATTACATTGAACAGAAACGGGGGAAAATCAAATGTAAAATGCTATTTCTATCGGATGTTAGAAAAAAACAAAGAGATTTAGAATTTTCAACTATCACAGCGTAAAAAAAGTACAAATCAAGTTAAAAGAATAAAAAACTATGAAAATAGAGACATTTAAAAGTATTTGTCAATTTCCACAATTTGTAAGATATATGCTTGTGAATTCATTTAATGAATAAAGTATGTTTAAACTAAAAGTCAGGAGGCTTTTAAAGATAATAAACTTCTTATGAATATCCGTAAAAATTCGTAGTAATATAATTAAACCAGCAAAGAAGTCATCCGACACCTATAGATAGTAAATACGAACATAAACAAATCGTAATGTGTCAATTTTGTGTGTATTCACATTAAGGTGAGAGGTTACGAAACGAGTGTCCCTTAAGTAATATGTGGAAAAATATGTGATATAAGTCATGACCTTACAACTATATTCATACCAAATTATTTCTCAAGGAAAAACAAGCAATAAATGCGAGAAAATGTGTCAATAATGGCAGTGGTATTTCGTATTAAAGAAAAAGACATCGAAGACGAAGTTCATATGAGTGAGAACAACTAGTCCATTAAATTTTAGATATTTATGTTCTCTGTCATATTACATGTACCTTGTGCATACGACCGACAACAAAAAACAACCAACTTCAACAATATCTGCAAACCTAGAATGAAAAACCAAATTGGACAACATCGACAAAATATACAGCTGTACTACAAAATACACAGGAAGAGAAGAACCTTCATTTTAGTTTGATACAGTCTTTAACAGTTTGATTTAAATATTTTTGTGTCGTCTCTTACTGGTATGAAGAATAATCTATGGGGTTCTAACAAAAATAATAATTCTCAATAGTTTCCAAAAAGAACAAAATTATCCACAAGCAACACAACACTCAAAAGATCTTGAATTACTACAAAACAATTAATGAAGAAGTACATGCAGTTGACGACAGAATACTCTCTGAAGAAGATAAGGAACCATAAAACAAAGCATTTATAAATGGAAGAAAACAAACACAACACTGACGCTAGGACAATACAAACTCCCGTAAAATTCAGTAATGATGTCAGATGCTTCGGAAAGGAGAGCATGTCCTGCTTCACGAGGGACATCCGTCGTATTACATTTGTACCTAGTGCATACAACTAAAAACAAGTCGTAGATTAGGTGAGGAGCAAGAAGTTTGAGCTATATTTAACGGGTCAATAAATTAAAAATGAGATGGGTTGTTGGGATAGAGAAAAATTGACTACCACTTGAAAAAGGGCAATAACCTGCAGTACAATGTAGACTATGGAACGACCCCTAACTAACACTGAAGAGGTCTTTTAGAAAAGCAGGGGTCATTTTTCGATATTACAGAGGAAAACTGTGATAATTGCTCTGTTGATGTGGAAAACAGAATAGAACACGGAAAACGTTTCAATACTAGATCTCCCCTGTGTAGGTAACTGAGTCAACAGTAATCACAGGCAAAGTTATACAGCAAAAGACAATGTTCTACTAAAAGACCCTGTAGTCAAACATATGTACATGTCTTGTAGATACACATGTTCATTTTCCTGACAGCACATCTAGATTACTTTAATGTCTTTATATGGCTATGTACATGACAAAAATAACATGGTCTAGGAAAGTAAAATCAATATCTTCGTATAAATGCTTGAAAATATTTCTGTGTTTAGTCTCAATATCTATTAAAGTGCAGACATCCTTAGCTGGACAGTCACTTGGAGACGGGCACTTTATAAATGCTCCCACATAGGGCTGCTTGTCTTATTGACTACACAGTCAATATAATACAATCAGTCTGTGGACATACTTGAAACCCTTAACTACATGTACTACTGTTTGACTGATCCTTGTAAGCTATGATATTTAATTTTTTACGAAATTTAGTCCATATGTTATCAATTTGTTAGTTTAACGCCATAAAGGCAGGTTTAACTACAAGTCAAAACATATTTTACGTAATTCCTTTGATTTCACAATTCTGTATCTCTGGCAATAGGAAAAGGGTTAGAATATATCACAAGTACAACGGTAGAAGCATAATATAAAGTTAACGCAGTCGGAATAACTAAATGTCCTAATGGAATACAGGCATCAAAAAGTTTTATCTGTCCTGAAATAAATCTGAGAAATGAATACAATGGCAAGATTAATAAAGTACGTAAAATCTAACATGTAGATCCAGAGGACCACACAAGATAGTAAAACAGGAAGAAAACACAGACACACCACTAAAACTAAGGACAGGACCACACGAACCCACAAAAAAAATGGAATAAAATAAACTGTTTCGGAAGGGAAAGCATGTCCTGCTCTAAATATGGTAAGCGCTGCATTGCAGTTTATAAATCTGGTAACAAGTAAAAAACAATAGATACCAATTTGGATATCAAAACTCATGGTTACATGAATCAAACAGCAACAAAGAGAAATCGCACGAACTCCTAAAGAAGCGAGACCATTTGCGTCAAAAGGGTAACCATCTCCTGATATGCTAGCATCACCTGTCGTGTAATTTCATGGCAAGTGCAGTAATAGCCAGATCCTGTAATTCTTGAATCCCCGACTCCGTTAACTGGGACATTTTGACACTTTCAAAACAGCGAATGCAGGATAACAAAACTGTTCGTAATCAACTGTGGTACAGATAGATAATTAAAAATTCGAAATGTCAATAAATATACTTCTCGTCAAGCATACAACCAAAAAAGTACCACCTGATCATATATAAAACATCCACATTAGCGTGTGTCAACTTGTTATGGTTGCTAAGCGCAAATAAATTATAGGGGATTCTTCCTGTGCTTTTTCTAAGTAACCCATTGTCTATGAATAATCGGTACATTTTGTTATGTCTCAGTATCTTAGAAAATAAAATGTTTGACCAGTCCAAGTTAATTGTATAATAGCATCTTATGGTACAGAATTTATTGCACAAAATGCGCATTTCGAGAAATAATCATCAGTTGTGCTCAGGGCCTAAAATATGGAAACCAAACAAATATCCAAAAGGTTGAAGAGCAGAAGTAATTACCAAAATGAGCGAAAAGTGGAAGCCAAACAACCAGCTAAGGACAGAGCTATGCAGGCGGGAGCTACTCCTTAGTTTTCTAAAATTTGATATAAGAACGTAATTAAATGTCAACGAGACGATACCTTGTGAAACGTTCTACCTTTCCAAGAGAGATATGAAAATACAATAAAACACAGTTGCAATCTACAAATAAGCCGTCAGATAGTTTCATGAGTGACGTGTTTACGTAGGTGTCGTGTTCAGGTGGTTTAACTAAAATATACATAAAAAAAATTGAAATGCTATATGAATTTTCCCGTGCGTCAATCTGCGTTAGTAACAAAAATCCAAATATTCCTTTGTCATGTTTGTCTTGCAATGCTAAAAAATATTTCGAACAAAGCAAAGACAGATAAAATCGGTGAAAAACGATAGACATATGTATACATATGTTAATAACAATCACACCGGAAAAGAACAAATGTACTAACAAGGACATAGCACATATATTGTTTGTAGACGCTATTTTGTGTACAAATAAATGGCTGGGTTGGGTTGTTGGGATTTATCGTCACTTTCAACACTATTTCAGCTACATCCTGACTACCTGGGAGAGGAAAATTCATACAACTATCCAGCTGACCCGTTCAAACTGGGCCTAGGGTAGGTGTCCGGGGACCTTATCACATGAAGCCGGGCAAGCAGGACTAGAACTCCCCGACAGAGGTGTTAGGCGTGTAGTTATACGTCAGCGATCTCAACCACTCGGCCACCAAGGCTGTCAGATGAATGGTATGGTAGAAAGTAAATCTTCATTAATGAGACAAAATGAGACCACCAATAAGTGAAATTAAAGAGTAATACTGATGGAATACAGATTATGAAGAAAAAAAAAAGAAAAATGGTAGTTACTAATTAGAGATAAAACCCATTGATCCATAAACAGATAACTTAACACCAAACAGTACAATATTCAGCACAAAACCAAGCTACATTGCTCTCCCTTGGCTACAGTATAGCTTGAAAAAGCCCGAATGAACCCATCTTGCTTTAATATATCAGCAGCCTTTATTACATAATGATTGGAACACTGATATAAGTACAAATTTTAAGAATATACAGGACCTAAACACTGGACAAGAAAAACTGCTGAAAAAAGTGTTCTGGCTAAAACTGTTCCGATCAGACTGCATTTCTACTTTTTATACATGTATTGCACGATTTTTAAAATATTTTACACTGTTTACGATGTATTTTTCACGAGAAAATTTACAGTACACAGAAACATCTAAATATCTAATACAAATGTTAAGAACTGCAGTTTTTTCTGTAAATAACTAATAGTAATGTTAAAATACAGTGTTGTTTGTACTTAACTGTATATTTCTAGTGTTAAAATAAGAGCATTGTATATTTATAAGCAAAGCTTGAACGATTTTTTTTGCACCAATACATTCATTTTATACACTGTTCACGTGTATACATTCAGGTGACAATAAAAATGTCCAGAGAAATTACCTAACACATAAAGTTTAAGAAACTATTTTTTGATGTATATTTCAAGATCTACAATTTCAAACTTTTTCGTCTTCATAAAAACGAAATAAATTTTCAATCATAAGATTATATAAAACATTAACATACCTTATGTTATGTGATATCTCCCTTATTGTGTTATGGTATGATCACCATGAGTAGACAAGTCAACCAGGCACTGTTTTTTACTTACATGTACCGATCAATCATCCATCTGCCACATAAGCAATCAAATCCCTTTGTTCTAGTCATTAAGTGTTGATACCTGTTTACGCTCATAAACTATGACAATAAAGGTATAGTTACTTAATATTTCCGTAAAGGCTTAAAAGAAACCAGTTTCGTTACCAAATGTTTCCGGAAATCAAACCGAAAGCACCAATTTCGTCACTAGATGTTTAAAGCAATAAGTCAATAGAACGAACCGAAAATTCCTTAAGTTAATAACAGGAATGTAAAAGTTTGTCATCAAATACATGTATTTCCGAACAGCTCGTAGAACGAACCAAGTTGAAACAAGAGGCATAAAACTGCTTCATAACGAAACAACGGCCATGGTCAATTTATTCTTATAACTTTACCATTGAGAATATGGTAAAAAGCACCTGACTTTTCAGCTTATTTCGGTGTTAGAGGTAGCAGATGACTTTAACAGACAAGAGATATTTGTACCCAAAAGAGTATTCCATGGAATTTTTGTAAGGGTGTTGATACATTGTTCTAGTGTCTTCTACTACAAAATGCAATAAATAGAACCTAATGCATCAGCCAGAGTCCCAGTGCAAATATTTGAAATTACTCTTTAAATATTCTTACAATTTATGTATTAATTTAAATTTAAGCTTTTTGTGTTTAGCCACTAAGTAAATTTGTTATTTCCCCCTTAATCAGAAAATAAATGAATATCTTGTTCGGTCTTTTTTTCTCTTTGGAATGAAGGCAAAAATTACAGTAAAACCTGTTTCAACCGAACCCCTTTCGGACTGAAAACTTTGTTTGGTTTAGACAGGTGTTCGGTTTAAACATGTTCAATTTATATAGAAATTCATGTTGCCGACCTCCAGAACAAGTTTGGATTACACAGGTTTCCGGTTTACTCAGAATTCGATTTAGAGAGGTCTCACTGTAATAACAGAAGATACATTTAAATTAATTAGTATATACTTCACGTATTCTTAAACGTGCTCCTGTATCAGACGGTTACGATTTTTTGTTGTTGTCAAACTCCAACCACAATAACAAAATGAAAAAAAAAAATGAGCCCTGAACATGCAGCAGCAGAGAAATGTTTTTCTTGAAATGATTTAAACTTGAAACTGATTTTTGCAAAAGAAGAAAAAAGAAAGTAAGCCCAGATCTTGGAAAAATTAAGGAGCAGATGACGATTAAAATAATAATTTGTCATGACAGAAACCATACAATCATGCCTTTGTGTGAAAACATCATTACTTATGTACTTTGTGTTAACATTTCAGGTTTTGTAATTAATTTGATCTGTCATTTCCAGCAATTTCTGTACAAATGAATAATTTGTTACTATTAACAAATAAAGAAATAAAAGATTTTCTGACTTTATGAGGTAACCAATCAATGTACTTCTAATCTGTACAAGGAAATCACCCGTTCATATACATGTTCTGTAGGCGTCAGGTGACTGCACTTTATAGGTAACCATGGTGATAAAAGCATAAAAATACACCTATAAAATTATCTTTTGTAGTTTTAAAACATGTACTGTGCTAAATTAAGAAAGTTTGAAGTTGAAAAAACATATTGTAGACAATTTGCCTCGCAAATAATTATGATACAGATTCTCTGTATACTTTAAATTGCATATTAGTGTGTATATTATCAGCATGTTAAATTCTAATTTGATAAATATATAAAACTTTTGAGTCACGCAATCAACTCGTTTACCTCGAAAGCCTTTTTTCACTTTTGTGTGTATCTATGTATAACGGTAAATTTTAAGTAAGATTAATACCTTCTAATATAAAGTGAAATTAAAGACCAGGGATCTTCGACTAGTGTAAGATATTCCGTCTTTTTCCGTGTGAAACGCAGCGAAACGATGACACAAGACGTAGAATTTCTTAAGATTACTGTATTGTGCCAGGTTTTTGAGCCAGTTCTGAGACGCTACTTAGTTTAGTTCGGGAATCGAACAACAAACGCAGCACAATAACGTTAGTCAGACGTTACCTGATAATATGACCGTTTTTTTTTCACGCGTAACGTTAAATGCTAGCCTGACGCATCATTAACCTAATTTTTTATGAACAGTCACCTCTGTTGTTTGAAGTCAAATAAAGAAATAGGTATTGTCTAACATATCGAAATTCCTGATTTCTAGTCTCTAAAATTCAAAAAGTTGTTACGAAAAGAAATTTTCTGAAATTTGTCCAGGGGGAAAACAGTAAATGTTGAACGTAGTTTTTTAAGTATAAAAATTCTTCAATGCTTATTAAAGATTGAAACATGTTTATTCCGTCCCATCTGAACTGATGTAGAAGATAATACTACTGGTAATAATAAAAACGAGCTATCCACCCGAAATTGAATTAAAATCCTTGGAATGATATTTTCGGTTTTAGGATTCATATACGTCGAAATAAAACGATAACAAAAAACATATTGATTTATGAATTAACATATTATGAAATAATTGATAAAATGTAACCGATCAATCATTGTACCGATTACATGACATAATAATTTGATGTTTATGTTCAACACACATACTTTGATATGCATACTAGAATTTTAATTCAGAAAGTTTGTAGATCGTATTTTTTTTAGGTCTTTTTTACCGTTTAATTATTATTTTTCTTCCTAAAATATCAACAGGTACAGGCACTAAACATGTAATAACAGTACAACTTGATACACCGACAGGAAGGTCATTATATATAGCCAATGGGAGCGCCAAGTGCTCAGTTGCGTACCTCCATGTACTGAGGTACATGTATGTTTTGTTGATACAGACTAGAGCAAAACAGTATAATTTACGAAATTAAGCATAACTTCCCAGAAGAATTTGTTCGGGTATAATTATTTTTTAGTGTCGAATTTGCTTTCGTTTTTTGCTCCTTTACCGCCATTACGTTGAATCATCGATTTCCTCACCTTTCCGCGTGACCTTAAAGTGTTCGCTGGCTTTCCAGCATACATGTGACAGAGTTGTTCAGTGACAACTGGAGATTTTTTATTTTTCGGCTGAAGTTTGGGTCTTAAAACTGGAGATTTTTTATCAATACTTTTTATGCGCGTAATTCTGTATTATGCATGTATCAAGTCAGGTTATGTCAACTTAATGTCATCTTTTTTTTTGCTGCTTTAGATAATTATGTAATAGTAACTTGTTTGTAGGGCCGTATCCAGATTTACGGACTGCTGAAGGACCCTATACGGACCTTGTATCTTGTTACAGCCGGCCTACAAACAAGTTACTATTACATAATTATTTCAAAAGTTATCATACTTTGTGCTAATATACATTTTCTCAACAAACTCTGATCAAGAACTAGAGCTTTAATCCATACCTGATATGAGAGAAGTATTATTATGAGTATAATGTAGAATAAAAGCGGCATAAACTTATTGTAAAGTGTTATTTGATATATTATCAAGATGAAAAATATGAAAAGAAATAATCAAAAGAAAACCATGATGAAGCTTATAAATCTGAGCATGTTTTAGTGAAAACGTCAAGTTAAAGCAACCAACTACTGATTATTCTCTTACATTCGGCTTCTTGACAAAGAAAGAAAGATGTGGAGGAATAAAGTGCCTCCTCGTCCCGGCCACTTTATCTCCTGTCAATGGCACGATTGCCAACGAAACCACCAAATAACGTGACGT
The DNA here is from genome assembly GCA_028566555.1 of Lithophaga nigra. NCBI lineage: Eukaryota > Metazoa > Mollusca > Bivalvia > Mytilida > Mytilidae > Lithophaga > Lithophaga nigra. The sequence continues at coordinate 10,191 of JAOXYJ010103639.1, forward strand.
TATAAGCGATTTTTTTTTAATGGAAATTAATATGGCGGGAATTCTCATGCAAATTAACCACCAAGGCCAGTTGTTTAACTCATTTAACCATTGATTAAATCTAGCCAAGGGTTAAATCAAATATAAATGCTCTATGGTTAAATGAGTTCAACAACTGGGTCCAGGTGGTTAAAATATTACGTACTCTACACCAACCTGTTAATCCCGTTAAAGAATAGGAAAAAGTCTTTTTTTCTTGTTTCTTTGCGTATACTTGCTGTTAGAATTTCAAAACATTTAGATTACCCATATATTTTTCTCAGTTTGACTATGACAAAAGGGTGTATTACTTGAAATATACATCATAATTGACTTACCTAATGATTTTCTACAGCTGCAGCATTTTGCATCTCTTGAAGACTGTTTTTCGCTTACTACAAAAATTCCAGTAATGATCAAGAGAATTCCAAGAGGACGAAAAATGCATAACAAAAACATCTTGGTAAACGTTACTTCTTGAAACAGGATGTAAGTTTTATGTCAAACTGAAGGCGCTGATGTATCAATTTCAAACTAATTGAATAGTATCATGCTGTTACCTATATCAGATTCTCAATTAATACATTTATTTTCCAGAATCTATGACATTTCTGTGAAATTTGTAGAGGTTTAAAAATAAAGAGCCAATAAAAATATTTGCTTTCTCTACTTCCTTTCTATTTATTAGTGAAACAGTGACATGGATTTCATAATGCTTGTACTCTCAGAGAAATGGGACATTGAAGCAGATCAAAATACAGTGAAACCTGTATTAAGAGGTCAGACTGGGGGCATCAAGAAGTGGCCACATAAGACAGGTTATCAATTTGCTCTAATTTGTCAACAACTGGACTCTTAAAAGGTGACCTTTTAATACAAGTTGTTGCTTAACAGAGGTGGCTGCATGGGCAGGTTTGACTGTATAAGCTTTTTACATGTATAGACCATAACTATGGCCTCCAAAATTAAAAAAAAGTCATTGAACCGGTAGTTTTATGACAAAAAGTTTTGATTAAAATATGGAATTTTTAATTAAATAATAAAAAAAAAAGGTGATGAAAAAAATCCATCATTATTGTGATTACTTCCTGGTGAAAAATTATCTGTTCCTA
>JAOXYJ010103858.1:0-11315 GCA_028566555.1 Lithophaga nigra
CAGCTGAACTCTTATTTCACGTGAAGAGTTACCTGTAATATTGTGAAGTGTTACCTATAAGATTGGTTATAAGTAGCACTTCACATTATTACAGGTAACAGTTCACAGTGGTATAGGTAACATTTCACAGAATTACAGGTAACAGTTCACATGGCTATAGGTAACGGTTCACTGCTATAGGTGACATTTCACAGACTAACAGGTAGCATTTCACATTGTTATAAGTGACACTTCACTGCTATACGTAACGGTTCACTGCTATGGGTAACAGTTCACAAAATTATAGGTAGCACTTCACACGGTGTGAAGAGTCACCTATAAATACCTGTAACAAATATTATAAGTAACAGTTCACATAATTACAGGTAACTCTTCACATTACCCTCGTCACATTCTCAAAGTACTATATGTAAAGTTTCACCTCACGGCAGCGCTCTATCAGTTGAAAATGGGAGGTTTTCTTTGAAAAGTAAAGTTGGAAGATGCCAAAGGGGCAAAGCCGGAAACCGGCAAAAGAAAAGGAACATACTAACATTGAACACAAGGCAACCACTGTTTGACTCAACACGGCAAGGGTAAGCATCTCCTGCTGCAGTAGTGCCACCCGTCGTATTGTTCCTGTTAAAATCCGGTAATAAATCACATTCGCTGGTAGGTCATGAATAAGGAAAGAAGGACGGGACGGTGATTACGATTCACGGAACATATCATTGGTCGTTTGTGATTCAGGGTAATGTAAGGTACAAAATCAAACCGGAAGTGACTTCATGCACACCGGAAGTAGTGCTTTTGTGGCCTTATTACTTCGAAAAGTGCCTAACAAGCATATATTTTTACATTCAGGCTAATGTAAGGTACAAAATCAAACCGGAAGTGACTTCCTGCAATCCGGAAGTAGTGCTTTTATGGCGTTATTACTTCCAAAAGTGCCTAACAACAATAACTTTTTAGATTGAGGGTAATGTAAGGTACAAAATGAAACCGGAAGTGACTTCCTCTAAACCGGAAGTAGTCTTTTTATGCCTTCATTACTGTGAAAGTGCCTATTATGTCTGTATTATCACATTGAGGCTAATATAAGGTACAAATTCAAAGCGGAAGTGACTTCCTGCAAACCGGAAGTAGTGTTTTTATACCCTTATTACTGTGAAAAGTGCCTAACATGCATACATTTTTACATTGAGGGTAATGTAAGGTTCAAAATGAAACCGGAAGTGACTTCCTGTAAACCGGAAGTAGTCTTTTTATGACTTTATTACTGTAAAAGGTGCCTAATATGGATATATTATCACATTGAGGCTAATATAAGGTACAAAATGAAACCCAAAGTGACTTTCTCCAAACCGGAAGTAGTGCTTTTATGCCGTTATTACTTAGAAAAGTGCCTGACAACAATAACTTTTTAGATTGAGGGTAATGTAAGGTACAAAATCAAACCGGAAGTGACTTCCTGTAAACCGGAAGAAGTCTTTTTATGCCTTCATTACTGTGAAAGTGCCTATTATGTATATATTATCACATTGAGGGTAATATAAGGTACAAAATCGGACCGGAAGTGACTTCCTGCAAACCGGAAGTAGTGTTTTATACCCTTATTACTGTGAAAAGTGCCTAACATGCATACATTTTTAGAGTGAGGGTTATGTAAGGTACAAAATGAAACAGGAAGTGACTTCCTGCAAACCGGAAGTAGTCTTTTTATGCCTTTATTACTGTGAAAGTGCCTAATATGGATATATTTTCACATTGAGGGTAATATAAGGTACAAAATGAAACCGGAACCGACTTCCTGCAAACCGGAAGTAGTGTTTTGATGCCGTTATTACTTCGAAAAGTGCCTAAGAACCATATATTTTCAGAGTGAGGGTAATGTAAGGTACAAAATGAAACCGGAAGTGACTTCCTGTAAACCGGAAGTAGTCTCTTTATGCCTTCATTACTGTGAAAGTGCCTAATATGCATATATTTTTACATTGAGGGTGATGTAAGGTACAAAATAAAACCGGAAGTGACTTCCTGCAAACCGGAAGTAGTGTGTTTATACCGTTATTACTCTGAAAAGTGCCTAACATGCATACATTTTTAGATTGAGGGTAACGTAAGGTACAAAATGAAATCGGAAGTGACTTTTTGTAAACCGGAAGTAGTCTTTCCATGCATTTGTTAATTGGAAAAGTGCCTAACATGCATATATTTTTACATTGAGGGTAATGTAAGGTACAAAATAAGACCGGAAGTGACTTCATGAACACCGGAGGTAGTGTTTTTATGCCCTTATTATTTCGGAAGGTGCCTAACAAGCATATTTTTGACATTGAGGGTAATGTAAGGTAGAAAATGAAACCGGAAGTAGTCTTTTTATGCATTTATTACTTGGAAAAGTGCCTAACATGCATATATTTTTACATTGAGGGTAATGTGAAGTACAAAATAAAACCGGAAGTGACTTCAAGGAAACCGGAAGTAGTGTTTTTAGCCCGTTATTACTTGGAGAAGTGCCTAACAACCATATAATTTTACATTGAGGGTGATGTAAGGTACAGAATGAAACCGGAAGTAGTTTTTTTATGCATTTATTACTTGGAAAAGTGCCTAACATGCATATATTTTTTCATTGAGGGTAATGTATAGTACAAAAATCAATCGAAAGTGACTCCTTGCAAACCGGAAGTAGTGGTTTTATGCCGTTACTAAAGCGAAAAGTGCCTAACAATCATATATTTTTAGATTGAGGGTAATGTAAGGCCAAAATTTGTGACCGTTACACAGAAAGTGACTTATTTTATTCCTAACCACAGACTGTTCTTATATAAAAGGAGAAAATGTGTGAGCATTACCCACAATATGACTTATTTCATTCATGGATCCTGACCGGTCTCATACAATAGCACTAAATATGTCACTATTACCCAGAATTTGACTTATTTTACTCATGACCACAAACCGCGGACATATAATAGCACAAAATATGGGATCGTTACCCACAATGCGACTTCTTTATACCCTAACCAAAGGGCGGTAATATATATTAGCACAAAATATGTCATCATTACCCAGATTGGGATTTATTTTACACTTCACCACATACCCATCATATATAAAAGGAGAAAATATGTGACTGTTACGCACAATGTGACTGATCCAACACCGATCTTATATAATAGCACTAAAGAGGTGACTGTGACCCATAATTTCAATTACTTTAATCATGACCACAGACTGCTCATATATAATAGCACGAAATCTGTGATTGTTACCCAGAATGCCATATAATGTGAACTGTTACATACACTTTTTGTGACATACTACAGTAAATGTCAAATGTTACATATAAGAATTGAAATTATTACGGTGACCTGTGAATTGGTACATATAACATGTGAAGTGATACATATAAAATGTGAACTGTTACATGTTAAATTTTCTGAAATGCTGCTTATAAATTACCTGCATTTGGCATAGATATAAGTAACAATTGCATTCCACATTATATCCAAAATGACTGTCCTTTAACTTTGGCGACTTGGCTATAGTACTTTAATATTTACGTATTATCATTTAAATCTCCTTCCATTTTATACTGTGATATTTCCAAATCAATTTCATTTCATTCCATATTGTTCCTAATGATATATCCTCATATGTTGTGTCCATTGTTCAAAGAAGAACAAATGAAAATAAACAGAACATTCATTTGCCATACTGTTTTTTGTAGCAGCAGCAGGAGGAAAAGATGAAGAAGAAGAAGAGAAGGAGGAGTCAGGAGAAGGTTTGTATGTCTCATCTTATATTGAAACTTCAAGTGCTTTTCGTGTGGGCCTCACTTATAGGAAACAATTCACCTGACTACATGTAACGCTTCACATTGGGACAACTCACACTCTGATTGTAAGATGTAACACGTCACGAGGATTCTGAACGGATAATAATCCAAGAGGGCTGTCTGAGAGGGCCAAAAGATTTTACAAGGAAACACGTTTTCTTTGAAAACGACAGCAAGAAGGTCGTGATAAAAATGGATCCCGCAGTAAAGATGGTATTGGACAACAATTATTTGGCCTATTTACACTTCTGAAATATGGCCTCATTTAATATTCCTTTAGTACCCAAACATATCATCCTACTTCATTTCATTTCATGTTGTTCCTAATTATCTACCCTCGTGTGTTATGTCCATTGTTGTAATAAGAAGAAACAAATAATAAACAGACGATTCATTTGTTATACTGTTTCTTGTAGGAACATCTGGAAGAAGACCAGAAAAGCAGTGAGAAGAAGCAGGAGAAAGTTAGTATGGCTCATCTTATATTGAATCTTCAACTGCTACACTTGTGGGCCTTATTGATAGGAAACAAATCACGTGACTACATGCAACAATTCACATTTGGAAGGTCACACTCTCATTGTAAGATGTAAGACGCCACAGTGGTACATGTAATACTTGACAGTACGACATGTAGCCTTTCGTTTTTGATAGGTCACATCTCAAATCACATTATGTATTTATTTTCACCCTTACCGTTTATTTCAAAAGAGGCATTTCACTTTGGAAATCACTCAATAGTGCTTCAAACAGATTATTAAAATTTCATTCTTCTTCCTAATGTCGTTTTCTCATATCCATTTCATTTCATTTCCTAATTATAACACTAAAGAAAAGTAAAGACAACATTCATTTGCCATGCTTGTTCTTGTACAGGGGAGAACAAGGGGAGAAAGTTGAGTCAGGAGAAGGTAATTATGTGTCATCTTATAATTAATCTTCAAGTGCTACTGAGGGCCTGACTAATAGGAAACAATTCACCTGATTACATCTAGCAATTCACATAGGTACAGGTCAAACTTTACAATGCTACATGTAGCATGGTATAGTGCTACATGTAACACTTCACAGTATGACCTGTAACATTTTGCAGTTGATAGGTCACAGTTGTAATTATTTCAAGTAATTATTTCACCCATACCGTTCATTTCAAAGTGTACGTTCAGTTGAGAATTTCGATAGTGCTTCAAACACATTATTAATATTTCCTTCCGTTTCGTAATGTGCTTTCCTCATATCAATTTCATTTCCTTTCATATTGTTCCTAATTATTTATCATCATATGTTGTGTCAATTGATGCAATAAGAACACAGAAAAATAAACACAACAATGATTTGGCTTATTGTTTCTTGTAGGCTGAAGAATACTTGGAATATGACTGTAGCCAACAATGTTGGATGGTGAAGTCCCACCAAGATGGTATTTTGTATAAATTAGAAACTAACTTTACAGGTTCCCAAACCTTCTGTTGTCCTGTCTTATCTTCTGGACTCGCGTATTTTTTAAGTCACGTTTGAACTTGTTACTATCCCATGTGAAGTTGGGATATGCCTGACTGGATAATGGCTACATGCTAATCTCATACTGTATTCAGCTGCAGTGAGCAATTGATATGAAACAAGTGCAAATAAGTCCGTTTCTAAGTCTAGTAGAACATGTGAATGTCATGTGCACAAACATATATGACATTGTGCAGAACATGAAAGGCAGTCTGTTTATTAAGGACAAAGAAGAAGAAGGCTACTTACTTATAAGTAAATTATCACAGAGGTGTCACAAACTGTTCACATACATACACATTCACATTTATTCCCCTTTCTCATTATAATGTACTGTATCAATGTGTACAGTAGATAAGGTGTTACTCTTTTCTTGCAGGTGTAGTCACTAAAAGAAAAACGTGGGCGTCGCTACTGCAGCCGATGGACCCAACACCATCTGGAGGAGAAGAAAGCGGTAAGAACATGTATATTTACTTATGCCTTTCATCAAGGACTACGTTACAATTCCGTATTGCATATTCGTGTGATCTGTTTAACTTGCAATGTGTCTGCTGTATCCAATTCTTCTCCAATAAAAAGGAAAGGAATCTTTCAAATACTGAATGTACTGGAACGAATGTTAAACTAAAGAAATGTCGTTAAAAAGATCTTCTTTCATCATTAAATACTATATCAAATGTTACTTAATATGAAATATTACACATCATGATTTGTGAAGTGCTACATCCAGGGCTGAATTATTGGGAGACAAAGTTACACGTAGCTTTTCACATGTAACATTCCTATTCTTATACATTTCACCTGTTGAGAGGTAACATTATTTAACAAATGTGAAATTAAAGAAATGTCGTAGCAATATGATATCGGAAGCACACAAACAATATATAAGAAAACTGTAAGTAGAAATGTAATTCTAAAATTAGGCATTTCTCAAGAAGATGCAGTGGAAGCTGAACCTTGGACTGAGGTGAAAAGCAAGAAGAAGAAGAGGAATACCCCGAAAGGTGAGAAAATTTATCTCATACTTCGCCTTATATTCACAGTACTAATTTTTGCTTCATAAAGACGTCAATGTTATTATGAATATAACCCATTGCAAGAAAGTGTAGAATACGTAAATATGCACAATGAAATCACAAACGTTTATTATATGGCAATCGTCAAGTTCAACTACTCATTATCCAATGATATGCACATCACTGTGTAATGTGAATTGCAATGTACTTTATCAATCAAGTGCACACGCTATGGAATCAACAATCATATCAAATAAGAACAAGACTGGTAAACAATCAAAGACAGAGACATATCACTAAACAACATTGAAAAGTAAAGCGTGAACAATATCAAATGCAGCAGAAAATCTGCATTGATTTCAGAGCTCCGGAAGGGTCGTCATATCTTGTTTCACATGCAACTAGAACATAACAAATGTTTGTAACTTTCTGCAGAGATCCAGGAGGCCAAACTGTCCCCCATCTTTGGAAAAAGGAAGCCGAAGAAGGTGGAGACAAAAAGCAAACGTAAGAAAGAATTATGTCAAATTTTACCTGTAATTAAAGGGTAAGTGACAATCCTATACTGGACATTCACCTCAGTTATTATTCCTGTGATGACGAAGTAGTATTTCTTCTAACATATTTCATAGGAGATCAATACCATTTTCGAATACACTCTGCTTATTCCTTTCTTCCAAATTGCAGTCTATCAATACTTGAATGAAATAAGATGTCAGAGAAACAGTGACACATCTGACCAATTGACAAATCTTACTCCATAACAACAATTCTTTCACATGGAAGGATCTATGCATTTCTCCTTAGTGTATAGAGGATGTATTGAAACATCATAAGTCAAACCAATGCTGTTGTACAGTTACCAGGCCGCCTGCTCTCAAATACCTGGACGACCTCATGACCATGAGTGCACAGCAGAATCCAGTTTAGTAAGAAAATGCTATTAATTTTAGCCTAAAGCACGGGCTACTAGGCACTCATATATAACATTGTTATCGTATCACGTCAACATGTGTTTTACACTGTAATGCAACACCACGTCTGTGTAGACTGAAATACAATGACAACATTGCAAAATGTACAGACTGCAACCTGTCTGAAAGAAAATATTTAAATAGCACATTCCCTTGCACAAATATTTTTCCCCTTCTGATGTGCTGTATGAAATGCTATTTTTGTAGTATTCTCTTTTTATAGAAACTGAAAGAGCGCAGCAGTTCAGGTCATGGAGAAATTGTAAGTCTTGTTTATAATATATACGATACTTGAAAATAAAACGCTGCACTTTTAGAACGTGAGTCCTTTAAAGTACAATACAACATGATCGGAAATTGCGTCCCAAAGAAGAAAGTCCGGAGTAATTCAAACTTATCGTTGAAATGTTAATAAGAAACAGCTGACATGGAACTATGTTTTCCAAGCATAAGTTGACTATTATTCACATTGAAACCCACATATTTACACCTATCTCATCACGATGTCTTGTGTCAACTGTTACTGCGCGTTTAGTTCACCTGTTATTCTATTTCAGTACCAGCTTATTCGGAAATTACAGTACGGCAACAAAAGAAGAAGCAGGTGACAATTGGTGAGAAATCTTACTTTTATTTACCTGGTCATGAGTCAACACCACACCTTTTAAATGGCGTTTACATTTGGAGGATCTGAAGTTGCTCCACGTGATCAATAGTATTCATTAAATAGTAATTGTACGGATTTCCCGGTCCAAACTTTGCATGGCTATGTTTCAAATCCAAAACATTTCATTTTGAAAAGTATACGTCTTTGGAAAGGTCTGTACATGGGCATTGCAAACATCCGTTACGAGACAAGCTATGGTAAAAGGAGGCACTTGCCCACCTTCAAAAAAGCCAAACAAAGAAAGACAACAGCCAAAAAAATGTACACAAACAAGAATAAGACAGATAAAGAGGATTCTCTATTGCTTGTCATACTACCTGTTGCAGTATGACCGAATTAAGGAACACTTGTTTTTTGGAGATGGGAACAGGCGGACTTTCAATGTACCTTACCCTGCGCGATATCATTGCAAAGCACGCATCCAGACTATTACAATGAAGATCGCAAGGTTGGCAGTTTCTCACATGGAGGTGTGGAAACTTGGTGGACGCTATCAATAATATTTTGGAAATAGTAATTCCAAGTAGCCTGTTTTACAGTGTAGCACTACACGTCTGGTCTCGTACAAATGCAGAATATAATAGACAATATTTTTTGTAATAACAAACATTCACATGCACAATGTGCAACTGGAAATTTCAAAGCGCACATTCGATCGCACATATTTCTCTCGTTCAAATGTGATGTGTCAACTGTTACTGCATATCTAATTTAACTCTTACTGTCTTTCATATAACAGAAACAGGCAAGAGAGAAGAAGAAGAACAGTGCAACCGTATCGTTGTCGTTGGTGAGAACTTTCATTATTGTTTATTTTTACGGCAATGGCATCATGCATTGTATAAAAGTGCCAAACTGCCATCACCCAACTATAATCACCCTGTTTCAAAGTGTAGTCGAACAAATCCATGGCATAGGAGCAAAAATATGTATGACATCGTAGTAATGCAGAACACACTAGGCAATGCGTTTTTCAAGATCTTACTCGGGTATAAGGTCACACATTTAATCCCAAACATTTCACATCAAGCAATGTTCAACTTGAATTTGAAAAGTTCATATTCACTCGCACATATATATGTCGTTATCATGTGTAATTTCATTGCATTTGTTCTTTTCTACAGCGGAAGTACACGCACCTCCTGTAACCCAGGAAAGGAGGACAGGTGAGAAATGTAATTATTAACTATTTCAGTAGCTAGTATTTCGGTACTAGCATAAAGTGGATGCTTGTATTTTTAAGTTCACCGTATTAAAATGTAGCAAATTTTTGGACACTAAGGACTATCTCCCTCGTGCATAGCTCTGTCCTTAGCTGGTTTTTTGACTATAACCTTTTGCTCCTTTGGGCAATTATTTCTGCTGTAGAAGCTATTCGATGTTAGTTTGGTTTTCCGTGTTTTTACGCCTTGAGCACACCACTGATGAGACATTATTTGTTGAAATACGCATCTTGTGCACTAAATTTGGTCTCGTAGATTGTTATGACTATCACAGGGTGGATACCACTGCTGGTGGACCGGGGGTCCCAGAGGGTACCATCAGTCCAGTAGCTTTTATTTCGATACTACCATGAAATGGATACTTGTATTTTTAAATGTACCGTACTAAAATGTATAAAATTATCGGAAACTAAGGAGTATCTCCCTCGTCCATAGCTCTGTCCTTAACTGGTTTTGGCCTATAACTTTTTGGTCGTTTTGCCATTTATTTCTGCTCTAAAACCTATTCGACGTTGTTTTGGTTTTCCATGTTTTTACATGTGCCTTGAGCACAACTGATGAAACATTATTTGTCGAAATGAGAATATTGTGCACTGAATGTAGTATCATAGATTGTTATTATCACCCTATGCTCAAAGATAATTATATGTAACGGATCATATTCAGGTATTAGAACACGTCAGTGTCATTTCAGGAAGCATGTATCATATCGTATAAAATCAGCACAATAGCCAATTTGTTTATACAGGAAAGAAAATGGCCCAATGGAATGAAGAGTAATGGTTCACATAGTAATACAACATAAAGTCGTAGGTGAAATTAACAAGTGGCCAATCATCATCATCAATAAATCTATGACAATTGTTAATGTCCAAGTAAAGTGTGATTCTCTGTCTTCAGATGCAGAGCCTGAAGAACCCATATATGTGGCTGAGACTATTCTACAGTGGGAGGGAAGACAGCAGAGGCAGTGTGGTAAATATTGTTACGACATATTGAAAATATGTTTATATCGTGTCAATCAATAATGTTTAAATAACTACAAATTGCATCACCTTCTTCCTCATTGTTATCATTACACATTGTATAGATCTATTTTAGTTAATTTCTGATGCCGTAGGGACGTTTGTAATGCAATCCCTTTTCCACATTATAGTCAGCGTTTGTTAACTGTTAGTAGTAATTTTCAGTTGCACGTGCTTTTCTGTATATCAGTGTTATTTTTATTTCTATTGTAGTGGCAAACAACAAGCCACTACTGGCTCTCTCGGAAGACGAATTCCAAGGTATTTTTCACATAGTTGTTCATTTGCATATATGTATTAGTTAGGATGTACATCTCTATATGTAAAAACTGTAAACTGTAATAGTACTTTGAGAAATTTCCACAAGTATCTCATAATAAACGATCATTGTTAGCCAAACTATTTGTTCACATTGATGTACAGACTGAATTGGATATTGAAATCCTCTATAACACAGATTTCAGTCATTATAGTATATTGTATAAATGTAGCAACAGGCAAGAAATTACCACGTCACACTTGATATCACGTGTTTCCTAACAATATGATAGGTATTATGTATGCAGTTACCTACAAGCATTAGGACTGCTCAACATTTCTCTCTTTCTATTTCAGATTCGGGAGAGGAATTTTCCTTAACCAAAGAGGAAATCGAACAAATCAAACAGGACTTGGAGTCTGACAGGGAGGAGGAGATAACTGTGGATGTCCTCAGACAAGAGCTGAGAGACCTGAGACATCCCCCGCTGTTATCTCCCCTCCACAATGTGATGACAGGAAAGAAGGGTAAGTTCAATGTAACGACAAACGATTACAATGATTAACATAAGCGCAACGTGATTAAATACTTGTTTGTATAATCAGCTGTTACATATAACATTTCATATATTGTATTAGTTATATTTCATAGGCACAGGAAAAATTTAAGGTCATATTTCACAAATCCTATGTATACGTTATTTACCTAAAACTACAAGAGTGCTACATTACCACTAGTAGGTAACAAGACAATGGATTTCCTATTATGACTTCAATTAGATTAAAAACAAATGAACGAATTGAACATGCGTCTGCATTTCTTCCA
>JAOXYJ010103969.1:0-11314 GCA_028566555.1 Lithophaga nigra
AAATATCTATTGAAATTTATTATCTATTTTTCACCTGTTTGCTTCAAAATATTAAAGATACATCATTAATAAATAACAAAATTTTATCATTGATTATGAAACCGTGTGTGTGTGTGTGTGTGTGTGTGCCTTTTGAAATGAAATAACTTTTCACGGTCTACAAATACTACTATTTTGCAGTGGTTATCATAGTAGTGACTGTGATTGGTGTCTTCACAACGGTTATAATTACCATTGTTATATATTGTTACATCATGAAATGCAAAGCTCTAGCCAAGGTAAGTCCTTTCTACTTACGTTCCTGCGGTAGGACTGCCGGCAGTCATTCGGTTTTTTGGGGGGTAGGGTTATGTAGCTGAGACTCAGAGGTACTCCTTATTCACAGAATCAGGATTTAAGAAATGTTTACCTATTAATATATATTTCATAAAAAAATATAGTAGATATCTTCCCATATTTGTCCAGTTGTCTACAGAATCAGCTAAATTCATCAATCAGTGAAATCTGACTCTGTAATAAATTAAGACTCCAGATTAACCTTTAATCATTTGTACATTATCAGATAAAATTTTCACCTGGCCATGAAAAACAACACACGATTCATACATCAATTATTTTTAGGCCTCGAGCACAACTAATGAGACAATGTTGAAATGCGCATATTGTGCACTAAATTTGGTATCATAGATTCTTATTAATGAATAATAAAACCTTATCAAATATTTCATATGTAAACAGCGATTCAATTATATATTCTTAAGTCCAAAATCGCGAACTATTCTGGAGGTTACCAGTAATATCATATACACAGGAAGCATACGACATTATGTTTCAAGGTTTCAACGTTACAGCAACACATACTTAATTAAATATCCTGTACAATGGTAAGTAGATTTCATTAGCACATTAACACGGCTTTAATTCTGTGATGGAAAATTTAAAGTGTAGAAAATCTTCTGTAAGAAATATTTTTGTGGTGTTCATCTTAATGCAATTTCCATTTTAAATATAAATGTTTTCATTGGAGAATAGGTGAAGTTGCTTACAATGTAACCATCAGTCTATACAAAATTTACTTCAACTGTGTTCAGACTGGTTATAGTTTTTAAAAAAACAGGATTTTCTCTAGTTTCATATGGTCCACCATTTGACATTTTCACATACTGTAAATAAATGACGGAAAATAGTAATTTAAGACGAGGCTCACCTGGTTACAAAATAAATCATGATAAAAACAGTTGCTTGTAGCCAAAAATTTCCCATAAGTTCCAGTGTAAGACTATGTTCATTGGTAGCAGCTAGGAAGTCTGACCAGCATGATTTGGTAAAAGACAATACACTGAAATGTTCTAGTTTAATTCTCTCCCTTATTATAAATATATGTCAATGTCAAACTACAGGCCTGCATAGTGGGCTTTACATTCCCCACTATATTTATGATGATAGTGGTTTTGAAATTATTGTTTCTTTCCATGATGATTAACCACTAAACTCATGCTATATTCAGTCACTCTATACAATGGACCGTAGTGGCTGACCATGATAGGCCATCTTAGACTGCAATACCATGTTAAATAATTTACAGTACACATGTATACAGATTTAATACCCTCAACTGACCAACATCATGATTGTAAAAATATTGATTTTAAGTATGGAATGACTTGACCTCAATGATCGTATAGTGCGAAAAGTAAAAACTACAATGTTGGGTCTGTATCTTCATCACGGGTGGCCATCTTAAAATTTTGATTGGTATGAAAATCACCCATTTGATGTAAGACCATTCCGTGATCAGTCATGAAAAGTTTCAATTTATTTGTTTTCTTGGTTCAAAGAAGACTTTTAAACATGTTAACATAGATACTGATGTTAAACTACGTGATTCAGTGGCAGCCAACATGGAATTCTGATCGGCATGAAAAACACCATTCGGATAGAGGACTATCTAGTGATCATATCAACAGCTCCCGCTTTAGTGTTTTAGTTGTTTTAACCAAAAGGTCTTTAAGAGCTTTTCCCATAGGGTCCAGTGCTAAACTACATGTATCATCGTTGGTGGCGGACGTGTTAAAATTGACATCAGCATGAAAAACACTGATTTAGTTAAAGACCATCCAGTGACCAATAATGAGCAGTTCTGGTTTAACTGTATTTCTTGTTTCAAAGAGAACGCATATTTCCCATATGGTCCAATTTTATACAACGTGACTCGGTGGAGGCCATTTGCGAATTCTACTTCGAATGAAAAACACCATCTTTTGAAAGGATGATCTAGTAATATATTCCTGAACAATTCTCAATTGACTGTCTCAGTTCTTTGTAACCACATATCTTTAAGTGTTTCCCGTAAAGTCCAATGTTTCTTTGTCGGTAGTGGCCACCGCTGTATTCTGACTGGCATAAAGACAACCAAAGATCTTTAAGTGTTTTTCCCATTAGGTCCAATGTAAACTATCTTTGTCGGTAGTTGCCATCTTTGAATTATGACTGGCATAAAAATACCATTCTGTGAAAGCCATCAACTGATTAATCGTGAACAGTTTCCATTGAACTGTTTTCCTTGCTTTAAAGAAGACCTCTAAGCCTATTTCCCATTGGTCCAATATCAACTATATTCCTTGTCGGCAGCCATATTAAACATCCAATCAGAATTAAAGGTACAAACTTTTTAAAGAACCATCCATTGATCATATATGCAAAGTTCTGGTTTAATTGCCCTTTTTTCTAACCACAAAATGTTTAAGTGTTTTTCTAATATGTTTCAATGTTAAACTATATTGCTTGGTGGCCGCCATCTTGAAAGTCCAATCAAAATAAAAAAAATATTACCTTGGTGGATGACCATCCAGTGATCAACCTTTAACAGATACATTTTAAGTGTCTTTCAAGTTTCAAAAAAGAGATCTTTAAGAGCATTTCCGATAGTGTCTAACGTTAAACATCATGAAAGTCCATCGGCATGAAAAACACCAAGTTGACGAAGGACCATCTAGATATCATTCATGAACAGTTCCGGTTTAATTGTCATTATGTATTTCTATTCAAAGATCACTAAATCATTTCCCATAGGGTCCAGTGTTAAATTACAAGGCACGGTGACGGCCATCTTGGAATTTCGATTGACATGAAAAACACTTTCTTGGTAAAGAACAATTTAGTTATGATTCATGAACAGTTCCGGTTCGGAGTCTCAGACTTTTCAAAGAAATGTGAAAGCTGACGGCGGCAACGGACGGACGCAAAATGATTACAATAGATCACATGGCTTTCAGTCAGTAGATCTATAAGATGGTACTTTTTACTAACTGACTTTACTATAGACGTCATAATTACCTCACGATCCTGTGTTATTGAGTAATAATCTAGGTATTTATCAAATTTCAAATATTTTTACATATTTTTTCCTCTGGAAAATATTGACCCCATTCCTGGATGAAAATAATTCTTTTTTTTTTCAAATATGTATCTGATTCAAAATGCATCATTTCATCCCTGGATGGTTTTAGTCGAAGTGTGTGGACTTTTCTATTGGAAAATATGATTAAAACGGGCTTGAAAATGGCTTATTTTGAGTAAAATTGCAATTTGTCTCATTTTTAAGAGGTCATTTCACTATGCAACTTGAAAAATATGGTAATCCTTTTTTGTATTAATAAAAGTGGATATCTCAATAGGTCAAAAATATCTACCTGGTGATATTACATACATTGTTTTCAGTGCAATATATGCCCATCGTGGTCCTATTTCTTTATACATAATGTTCCAAATGAGAATAACGAGGAAAACCTTTTTATATCTATGTCCTGTGAAAATATTCAACAATTTTCTGAATGTTCTACATTATGATTCAAAGAAGCGAAATAGATTATTACATACCAAATAAAAAGTTGATAAAAAAACTCAAATAATTTTTAAATTCTTTTTTGTAGGTTGCTCCAGCTGGTCCAATGTCTGCGTGGTAATATTGGTACAAATTCTTTAAACTTCAAGATCTTAAATACAAATGAATATCTTATGCTGACTTATTGTGTCATGCAGTCTTAGTTATATAAGTATTGCAGTGAAGCACATATGAAAGGACCTGTAAAATGATACTGATCATGAAATTGACAGCTTTTTATTCTACAAAAACGTCAGTTTTTATATTGTATATTTTGAAGAGTTTTCACTTTTCCACAATCTATTTTCAACGCTGACTGCAGCAAAAAACCAGTAGCCTATATTTGTATTTGATATCAAATGAACAATAAATGAAAAAGATTTTTTATTGGACTTTGAGATCTACAAATTGCAAACCCATTACACTTTGCTCTGATTATTGAAGAATAAAATAAAATGATAATAAATGTATCACCCAGTCTAAGGTTATCAGAAGAATGTAACTTCAATACTATTTCTGGCTGTCTGTCCGTCTGTCTGATTACACTCTTTGTTTAGACGTATTGTACAGTACAGTATACAATCACGTACAATCATGCATGGAAGCATATAATTTACCAGTTATAAACAATCTTATATTGCTAGGCATGCTAAATACTCCAT
Source organism: Lithophaga nigra (assembly GCA_028566555.1). Classification (NCBI taxonomy): domain Eukaryota; kingdom Metazoa; phylum Mollusca; class Bivalvia; order Mytilida; family Mytilidae; genus Lithophaga; species Lithophaga nigra. The sequence continues at coordinate 4,546 of JAOXYJ010103969.1, forward strand.
GAAATCTATTTCCAAATTGTTAACGTCTAGTCAAATCTGCGCTCCAGTATCTGCGATACTAGCTACTCTAGAGGTGGTGTGAATCAGATGTGGATTCTAAAAAATTCTAAAGATCTGTTAGAATACATACAATCATGATGCCTATTCTCATGTAATAGTATTAAAAGATTCGACTTCTCTACCCTTTACACAACTATTCCTCACTCTAAACTAATAGGCAGACAAAAAATTAGTTCAACTTTGTTTCAAAAAAAAAGAATGGCCAACGCAGGTACAAATGTCTCGTTTTAGGAAGGGTCAAGTCTTACTTTGTAAAAGACCAAACGAAAAATTCACTGAAGATGGAATCATCGATATACTAGAGTTTTTGAGTGACAACATATTTGTTATGTTTGGTAATATTTTTCAACAGACAGTCGGGATTCCTATAGGTACTAACTGTGCTCCTGTTGTTCCTTTATTCGTATGAAGCAGAGTTCATACAGGGGCTTTTCATAAAAAATGACAAGAAACTAGCCCAATCCTTTAATTTCACGCTCCGCTATATAGATGATGTCCTTTCATTGAATAATTCAAAATTTGGTGACAATGTTGATCACATCTATCCCATTGAACTAGAAATAAAGGATACCACAGATACAGATAGATGTGCTTCATATCTGGATCTACACCTAGACATCGACAATGAGGGCCGGTTGAGAACAAAACTTTACGGCAAAAGCGATGATTTCAATTCTCCTATTGTGAACTTTCCATTTATGTGTAGCAACATTCCAGCAGCACCTGCATGTGGAGTATATATATATCTCAGCTTATACGATATTCCAGAGCTTTTGCATTCTATCATGATTTCCTTGATAGAGGGTTGCTGCTTACAAGGAAGCTACTGAATCAAGGGTTCATGATGGTAAAGTTGAAGTTATCACTTCGGACGTTTTATGGTCGCCACCATAACTTAGTAGACCGTTACGGAATATATCCGTCACAAATGAACACTTATAAGTTCTGTTTTTCGTAATCGCAGTCCCATAGTCCTTTCCTTATTCATGACTTACCACCGAATGTGACTTATTACAGGATTTTACAGGAGCAACACGATGGGTGCCACTAGTGAAGCAAGAGATGCTTACATGACCTTCATTTTACTCTTGAGTGTCTGGTTCCGTTTTGCGCTTAGATCCAATTCCTAGTAGTCAAACCTGATTAGTGAATGCATCTTGTATAGCACTGAATGTTTCATTACTTGGTATATAACATTTAAAACAGAGATAAATTATTTCTGAACTGATAGTTTTTTGTTTCTACTATTTAATGAATTTTGCGTTATCGTCCTTTCATCGCCACTAGTGAACCCTGTTAATCCATGTGAACCAAAACCATTTTCTACGAAACATTTTGCTGTATGCAAAAAACATTCTATGTAGAAAATTATTGTTGAGGTTTCACGCAGTTGGTAGGCATTATATTTCAACAATTATAACAGCGGATGTGTTGTGTCGCCCATAGGGATAATCTTTAATGGGCTGAGGTGTTAAGGTTTCATCTTCAGTATCTGTCTCATTTAAAATAAAATTCAAATGAATAAAGTTTACTTCTGAAGAACTACATATATGAAGGTTTGTAAAAAAGGAGAAATATAATTGGGACCGTCGAAAATAAATTTCAGGAATTTTTATGGGCCAGATTAGGATCTATCGCAACCCGTTCTTTTAAACTGCTTTATCTTTTGAAGGACGTAATCGCATCGCAATATATACCCTTGATAACACTCTGTTGGCGATCGGTTTTTAAAACAAATTTAACATATCTTACCATTTATATTAAATGACACTGATAGGGATACTCGTCGGATAATTGAGCATTCTGTCTGTTGGAACAGAAATATAAGCCTAAAAATAAATTATTAACTACACCTATTGGATTAATCTTTGCATTATACAATCTAAATGTACCTAAAACAGTAGATGAGATATCGGCAATAGAATACCGAAGTAACAAGTTCAGAAAGGCATAAAGATAAGATCTCATTTCACTTATGTTTAACTTAAAAAACTTGCAGGTTTCAGGTTGTAATCTTGATGTTTATTCATTATTTCAGTGATTAATGTTCAAGCTAAAATATGAATATTCGTAAAACTCGCAGATTATAACAGTACAACTGATATTATGACTCAATGATATTGCATTTTATTTGGTCGTTCAATACTTGGCTAAAAAAATCTGGCCTTAAATTTTTACTTCCCAGATATTTTGTATTTTAATTTCGTTAAATTTCAAATCTCGATTGATAAAACTGACATAAGTGTTACGTCACTATTCTTTTAATGTTTTAATACATAAGTTTTGTTTGGTGAGCGGCTAAATTCTGCATAGAATGAAAATGCACATAATTTACAATTTAGGCCGCCATTTTTTTATTGCAAAGCACGTGATTAAGGAGGACGGTGTCAATAAAAATGCTTAATTTTTATTATTCATTTCAGATGCATAAAACAGGATTCGAAAATCGGCCTTGGGTTCACCTGCTGTAATGATGTTGGCTTTAGCTAATAATTTCCCGTATAGCTTGTTTAAAATAGATTTATTTTTTCCTCTATGAAGAGATGAACATTTTGACAATTTCAAGGTATCCATTAGCAGAAGCTATCTGGAGAGATGTTTGCCCTATGTTATTAGAAATGTTAATATCAGCTCCATGGTTGAGTAACAATTTTACAACAGAGGTATGTCCTGCATGACATGCGAACATAAGGGGCGTCCATCCTTCTTTGTCTACACTGTTAATATTGGCATCTTTTGTTATTAGTAATTTGCAAATGTCTAAATGACCCCGCCCACATGCCTCCGACAACGAAATCCGTCCTTCATCATCTTTCGTATGTATATCACTGCCCTCGTTGATGAGTAAATTTATTACATCAATATTCCCACCAACACAGGCGAAGATAAAAGGTGTATGTCCCTTATTATCCGCAATATTAATGTCAACACCTTTTGAAATAAGACATTTAACCGCTGATGTATGTCCTTTTGCACATGCTTCCATGAAAGGTGTCTTCCCTTTATTATCCGGTTTATGTATATCACAGCCTTTCAAAATCATCAAGTTTATTATATCGACGTTTCCACCCACACATGACCAAGAAAAGGTTGTCCCTCCTTCGTTATCGACTTTATTTATGTCAACACCATTCTCAACAAGAAATTCCACCGTTGCCAAATGTCCTCTAGCACATGCTTCCATCAAAGGTGACATGCCCCTGTTGTCAGGTTTATGCATATTACAACCTTTGGCAGACAGTAATTTTAAGACACCAACATTCCCACTGACACAGGCCCAATAAAAGGTTGTCTTCCCTTGTTTGTCAATAGTTTTAATGTCCATTCCTTGTTTGACAAGAAAATCCACGGTTAGCAGATGTCCTCTACTACTAGCTATCATTAAAGGAGTTTTCCCTCTGTTGTCAGGTTTATGTATATCGCAGCCTTTTGCAATCAATAATTTTAATATATCAACGTTCCCACCAACGCAAGACCAAGAAAACGATGTCATTCCTTCATTATCTATATTGTTGACGTTAACACCTTTCTCAATAAGAAATTCCGCGGTAGACAGATGTCCGTTTGCACAAGCTGCCATGAAAGGGGTTCTTCCTCCGTTATCAGGTTTACAGATATCACTTCCTTTAGATATCATTAAATTTAATATATCAATGTTTCCTCCAACACAGGACCAATAAAAAGGTGTTTTCCCTTCATAATCTACACTGTTGATGTCTACACCATTCTCAATAAGAAGTTCGACAATTGACAGATGTCCATTAGAACATGCCTCCATTATAGGAGAAAATCCATTTTTATCTTTATTGTTAATGCAAGCGCCTTCCGTAATAAGTAATTCGCAGATTTCTGTATATTTAAGTCGACAAGCTATATGGACAGGACAACTACCTTTACTGTCTGCTTTATTTACGTCACTCCCTTTGATAATAAGTAGTCTGACAATATCAGTGTTACCCTTTAGGCACGCCCTTATAAGATGAGTAAGTCCATCATCATCTACTTTATCTATATCCATAGTTCTGGACGCATGTATTGTGTCTACTATTGCACGACTTCGCCGTCAATTACGTTGTTCCTTTTAGTGGCATAAATCTTAGGTACATTTTTATGATGATATCGGTTTTGAACATAAGTGTCCGTTAGTATCATAGTTTTCTTGTCTTGGGCATTTTTCATCTTGTATTTGTGTTTTCAAGATATCCTCCATCTCTAATCTTGTTGTCATTCACGAATTTTGTATTTGCGTTTGAAAGGTATCTTAAATCTCTAATCTTTTTAAATAAGATGAATGTTTTCCCATAGCAATCATCTACAAGGAAAGAAAACAGATAATTTATCGTTAAGTGAAAATTTTGATATTATTTAACGAGACACTTGCGAATGGCTAAACTGAACAGAATTTATTTACATTACATGATTCATATAAGTAGGCAAAATGTTGCTACATTTAAAGGTAAATATTATTGCAAATCACCTTATCATCACCAGGTTATATAAACTAAACTAGTCTTGAAAACCCGAGATAAGCATGAAATAATAGAAACAAGCAATAATTGCCAAATAGGGATGCAGAAAGATTGTTTTATAGTCTTGACTTGTTTCTTCTTCTTAAATAATTTCTTCAAATTACTCTAATTTTAAAAAATTTACCCTTCCGGAGCACCTGATCTCACCCTCGGTTTTTAGAGGGGTTCATGTTGCTCTGTCTTCAGTTGTCTGTGTTATGTTTGGTAATGAATGTTTGTCCTTGTGTCTCTGTTTCCCCTTTTTTTATTTACGGTTTCTGGTTGCCACTTTGGTATCTTCGAACTTTATTAGGAAGTGATAGATCAGAATTATTTCTTATACTACTGTGTGCCGACAAAATTTACGGAATGAAATTTATTGACATATTTCTTTTGAGAGATCTTAGAAATTTTTGTTGAAAATTTTATATTTTACCAAGAACTAGGTAGAAACTAAACAAAAACGGTGACATGAATATTTCTTTTACAGTCATATTAATTGAATTGATTTCTTTTTGTAAATACTAGCAGTTGTCTTTACGTCATCAGTTTCGGTGAAGGCAGAATTGGTGTGAATAAAAAATGAAGTTTGATGACAAAGTGTTTGGTTTCAGTACATTAAAGGATAGAATTTCATACCACCGGAAAAAATTATTTTGTTTTTCTGCATGGTCTTCCAAATGTGTGGGTTCTTCCAGTACTGATGAAGTTAAAAACAGAAACCACGGCCTGCTGATCAAAATTAAAGAACAATATTTTTGCATTTTGTTAATTAAATACATAGATTCTATAACAAACTGTTTCTAAAGACAGTTTTTTTCATACTTTCCTCTATCGTAGTTCTTACCCGTTCCCTTTAACGGATTTGTGATTTGCTTTGTAGCTTTATACACTCGGCAATACCACCGGTGTGACATGTTTACCTTCCCGGAACACCTGATGTCACTTCCATTTTTGGTAGGTGTTCGCATTTTCCTAGCCTTAGTGTAAGTGTTGTATCTTTTTTTACTTCCATGTCAGCATTTCCGTTTGATTGTAACAATCGTGTCCGATCCTTTGGATATGTGAACTTTAATATATGAATGGCAATTAAAAATCTTGCTTTAGGAGTGAAATAAAACTCAGTATTTCACTGTGATGACGTCACAATGCGAAAAATCATTGCGCAGCCTATAACATAAAACGGAATATGTTTCTAATTCGGTCTGAAATTATTCAGTAATATTTAGGAAGATCTATATAAAATAAAGTTTTACTAATCCAGAATTGTGATTCTCAAATATATTCCTTTGTGACCGATTAGCATATAACTCACTCATGCGCTACGTTTATGAGTGAGTAATATGTTGTTCGGTTACTCGATGAACATTTTTCGATAATCACAATCCCGGGTTAGTTATACTGGAATTTATAACAATCGGTAATTTTATAATTCTATTAATTTTCAAAGTAGGACACATTAAAGAAATATAAGACGAACATAGGTAAACACAAATTAATAATGAAATCTAGTATCAAAAGCATGAACTTACTAAAATAGTTAACGCTTGAAGGATTCAGTTGTATTTTAGTAAAGCAATTAAATCTTTTAGAATAATTACATGTAGTTATGAATCTTTGATCAGTGAAAAGGGGTATAACGAATTGGATTGGCATGTACATATTGCAGTTTTCCCTATTAATCTTAAAAACCTGATATGATGTTTCGCATATAATGTGAACAAATTGTTTATATTCGGGAAAAAGTAAATTTTTGACATCTGACTGATACAAAAATTTGCTGTGCCTTGCTGTAGAATATTTCTTAATTAATCCATTTTAAATTAGTTTAAGTGTAAGCCTGCATTTATTTCATGTTTTTTAAGCTGGCATGATCAGTTTGAACATAAAGTTATTCATTATTTTACATTGTAATTATATACTTTGCAACAATTGTATGGTACTAATTCAGCCTGTATTAAAATACAGGCTCTACGCATAACCGTTTTACCGTATAAATTATGTATGCCTCTTCTAAAATGTGCTTTCAATTCAAATTATCATGTTAATCAGTCTTTGGCATACACAACTGTTAAGGTTAATACACTTTAAGGGTTACGTAGAATTTCTTCACGGCTTATAATTACAAAGATTGTCCAAACCCACTTTTTGCATTTTGAAGGGGAAGGTATCATTAGTAATGATTATAAAAAATGAAAATG
>JAOXYJ010104080.1:0-11312 GCA_028566555.1 Lithophaga nigra
ATTGAGTGAAAGAACATCATCAATATATCGGAACGTGAAATTAAAGAATTTAGCGAGATGTTTCTTCTTTTTATCTTGAAGAAGGTTTTGTATAAATTCAGCTTCATAAGAATACAGAAACGAATCGGCGAGTAAGGGTGCACAATTAGTGCCCATTGGAATAAACAGTGCGTGTTCGTAAAGATAGTTGTCAAGACGAAGATATTGGAGGGCGGAAAGAAGGGCTACTTCCACTCAGAAAACAAGATCTTCAAGGAAGCAACAGATGTAGATGAGCAGGTTGAGGAAATGGATGATCACATCGGAAAGAATACAAATGTAGCACAGTTCTAAAACAGAAAGTAGTGGGGACGCTGAAAGAAGTGGTGAACAGTTACAAACTTATGTCGGGTTCCACGTACGTTGCCCTCCCAAAATGGTTGAAGGACAAGAAAGCCGTCATAAACAGGGACATGGAGTGCTTCAAATGAGAAGCGTACTAGCCTCACTTCACCATGATGAGGTTGACCCAAATTGATATCAAGGGTAAGACAGTACCAACGATGAAAGAATGAACTCTACCTAGACGGAATAGACTTCCGCTTGACCCTAAAGGCCATCAGCGAGTTTGAGAGAATGAATCTGAACCCTGGCCATCAAATGTACGGAGTTGAAAAGAAGGAGATAGACTCACTCCGCATCTCCCCGTTTGCAGAGAAAGGGATAAAGAAATCACCTGCTGTTGATCGAGAACAAATACAAATAACACCACTGCTGCTGAATCAAATTCCTACTTAGGATATTAACGGCACAGACATCAGGTCACGATGGGGTGATACACATTTGTCGCAGGTGCTTGAACCACTTTCATAGTGATAAGTCATGAATAAGTAAAGACGGGACTGTGATTACGACAAACGGAACATATCAGTGGTCATTTGTGACGCAGAAATTCCGTAAGTTAAGGTGGCGATCGTAAAACCTTCGAAGTGATGACTTCAACTTTACCATCAGAAACCCTTGATTTCGTAGCTTCCTTGTAAGCAGCAACCCTCCATAAAGAAAATCCTGATAGAAAGCATAAACTCTGGAATATCGTATTAGTTATGTGATATATAATCCATATGTAGGTGGTGCTGGAATGCTGCTACACATAAATGAAAGTTCATAATGGGAAAGTCAAAATAATCTCTTTTGTCGTAAAGTTTTGTTCTCATTGTCAATTTCTAGGTCTAGAAGAAGGTATGAAGCAGATCTAGTTGTATTTATAGTATCCTTTATTACTAGTTCAATGGGATAGATGCGATCAACATAGTAACAAAACTAAACGGTGTCAATGTACTAACTCAGCCGAAACAATCTAGTGGTATTGACATTTTCTTCTTCGAAAAAAGATGGTGATAGATCCGCGCGAACCTAACATGAATCGTTAGAATCTGATGGTGTATGGTAACTTGATGCTAAGCAAACAGAACAAGTATGAGAACTATTACGTCATAGGTAGGCACAGCTTCCACATATGTCAGAACTACTTCAGACTGCCAAGATAAAACATCGGGAAAATCGTTAGCTTGATCTATCTATTCCGAAAAGTTGAAAAGAAACTCTATCACAGCCATTGCGATCTTTGTACAGATCTTCCTAATGAGCAGTTCGAAACCCTATGCCAACGTCAGTGGTCCGAACCAGACGTATTTGTAACCATTGATCTAACGAGGCCTCAGGGAAATGGGAAATACAGACCAAATCAATGAATTTTACAGTCGTTACTAATAACGAAACCTTACATCTGGAAAACCGGGAGAAACATTCACATAACAAACGACTAGGAGTATGTTCTACGACTGAGATTCTGCAAGTTGAGCTGACGTTTGTGTGTTAAGTGCTCTGTGGAGTATCACACTGACCGTTTCAGAAGGAAGTCGGGTACGTGTTCACGTTAGAGCCAGATAGATGACTGGAAAGACGTTTGTGAAAGCTGTATCGCCAAACATCACATTGAGCTTCTTCAAGAGGCTATCATGCAAGAAGCGCACATGCACAAGGATGTTTGTAAATGTGAGTGTAAGAATGAGTGGGACCGTCTAGATCATTGGAGGTTGAAATGTATCAAATGCAGTGTTGAAAAAACTTTTGAAAGTACCCCATATCAGAGCCTTGGGTAGGACTGGGAAAAGAGATAACGCGAAATAAAGACAACAAGACGTCACCAATGCACTCATTTATGAACATGTGTCATAGACACCTGAACCGCTCACGAGGCTCTTATATCGGCTCATCATCAAAACTGTAAACACTAGGAAGCATTCGAGCGAATGCTTGGGTGCGTTCATGTATATTCGTGTGAGCACTAGAACAAACACATAGAAGCATTAGAGTAGATGCTATGGACCGTTTGTTCAAACGTTTGGGAACATTCTTCCAAAACGTTGTAAATATATTAGCAATGTTATTCATAAAAGTTACCGATGGCAAGAAGTACGAAGCTCTTACTCAGGACAACCACGATGTCAAACGCAACATCCTAGCCCGCAACTTTCAACGTCTTGAAAACCAAGGGTTGAGTCGTGATCTCTCAGTCTTTGAAATGTGTTGAATAAGCACAAGAGATCAAAAGCACAAGAGCATTCAGATCAGTAATAAGATCGAAGACTTTCCAACAATACTTTAACCTCTGCCAGCATTACCACCACATCCTGAGTCTGCTGATTCCTTGCCCATCGATCAAACCAGCGTTCACATGTTCCAACGACCCATAGGGCGAAAATATCTCACAATGAGTATGATGGACGAGGCAGACCACATAATTAATTAGAGTGACAACTAATGACAATGACATCTTCATTACAAACTGGTCATCTTTGACTGGGAAGAATGTTTGTTTACGGTGTGCGATACAAAGGAACATCCCGACTCTGGGAACGCACTATTACGAAGCGACCTGGGACCTAGGAGTCTGATGATTTGGATAACTATGCTGAAACCTTGAGAGCCATGGGTGCGATATATCAAGTAAATGATATTCTTTCAATGACTTCTGAATACAGTAGAAGTTACAATTGACAGAACATCCTTTCACATACATACAAATAGGACAAGAAAGAAAGTGAACTGCAAACAGTTTTCTACCTTGAGATCTCGACCAGCTGTTGGATCCATTAGCACTTTGCATAGCGTCCTACGAAGTTGGGAACAATAGTGTAAGAAATGAGATTGTTCGATGCGATCAATTGACAAGGATGGATCGACAGTCTGGAATACAAGAGAGGGCGTCTGAACATCCTATAAATAAGCATGGTTCAATGGAAGAAAGGATATCGTCTGAAGTACGTTTGCGGTGGTAGAGGCCTCTCTGACACTTGGACGGGTGTTGACCTCTACAGCTGCGAACAAGCTCTGGAGTAAGGTGCTGAGTACTGCAATAATGTTTTTGTGAAAGGTATTATAAAGCGTATTACTAAGGCTGTGTGGATCATGTCGTCAACAGTTTAACTTCATCCAAGGAAATAGCTTCTTGACAAAGCTATATTGAACATCATTTCCAAACCAAAACTAATCTTACACAACATCATTTCCGGTAGTAGCATTGCAATCATACACGACGTCGTTCAACGGTATAAATAAATAAACAATGTGTGAAATTGTTCATATCAAAGAACCTCTAGACTTTGACAAGCGTATTCGGGAGTATGAATACAACGCGTATGAACACATTACAGGGACGTATATGAACAACTCTAGTTTGGAAGTGAAAATCATCAATGAAACTCAGGACCTATTTACCCATCCGACCGGGTGTTATCTATAAGTGGAAGGACAGCTTCAGAAGAATGATGGAACAGCCCACCAATTGGGTTGCCAAAACCATGTTTGAAGTTATCTGAATCAACTATGTATAGCTGGAAACCCTGGGTTGGCTACCACTACAGGTTATATTATTGAAAAATCTTTCAGCAAGAGTGAGTTTTCATTTGCTATCTCGTTGAAGCTTATCTTTGGATTTGCACAGGAATACGATAAACTAGAGTACGGATTTAAACATGAATTTACACTCGTTTGAAACAATGACAAGGAAACCATGTTCGGAGATGCTTGCGTCAAGCACAACATAATTTCCGGAAAGATCGCGTTGGGTAGCATTTCTTTCTTTGTCCAATCTTCAGTCGAGACCAAGCTAAAGTTGTACTGTAGGGTCGAAAGTAAGGCGAAGCTAACCATCGGTTATCGCATGCGACAGTGGAATTCTAGGGCTGTTTCAGACACACAATATTTGGTTGGAGGTGGACCACTAAAAGTAGCCTCCAAAAGGCGTATGTAGGTCATCATAGCATTCCAGACTGACAAAAGCAATGATCAAACTAAACACCCTGCAATCTTTGACCACTGTTGCGGAACATTTATATTACGTTGAACTCACGAAGGTATCTCACTGTTTACTACGGAACTTCCTCAACTCGCACAGAGTGGGTAGAGTGTAAAAATAAGCCGTAGACCTTGAGAGGAAGTTATTCAACATGGATCACCTCATCGGCAACTCAAACATCACTCCTCCTGATTTCTCAGATCTGTACCATCTGGTTGTTGTCGATGTCAGTAAACAGAGTAATTTTTCAACATGGATAATTTCATCAGCAACCCCAACATCACTCCTTCTTATTTCGCAGATCTGTACCTATGTTTGTCTTAGATGTCAGTAAATAGAGTGAGAAACTCAAGGAATCGACACACTGGATATCTACGTCAGAGTTGAATTTGAGCAAAATGTGCCAGCTAATACTCAAGCTTTGCTCTCGTCATCTCAGATAGAATTCTATAGTTCGAGTCTGATGGTATTAAGATGAGGGTCGTATTCTATGGATGAACAAGACGTAACCAAACTGTCTGAAGTCTATATAGCAATGATCCAACAGCTGTTTTGTAAAACTTGTTACAAAACGCTGATAAATAAATTCAAACATTCATCCGAGCAATACAGTATTCGCTAGTCCCCTGATGAGGATAAAACTTGATTTCCTGTTTCGTTGAACACCAGTTCTTGCAGTATCAAGCATATCAACAAAGAGGTTCAGCGACAACTGCGACTTAACAAACATGAAGCTTAGATAATCACCGGTTTCAATAAAGAAACGCAGGGAGCAACTCTCACCTTTACCAAAGACTATCAGGTGCATTTTGATATTGATAAACAGACTTAAAACGGTGCTAGGGTTCTAGTGAAGAACGGATACGTTCGATGGGAAAAATGGTTATACAGAAGGTAAGAACACTGTAAATATCATCAACATCAACAGTATTTTTGTCAAAGTGACATTATCAGAGGACGTTACATAAATGGTTCAAAACAATCCATCATTTACATTTTTTCCGGAATGTTCTACCAGGTCATAAGATTATTCAAGTCCCAAAGAACTTAGTGTATTTAATCGTCACGTTGGACACCACTAATTACATGGAAACTTACCTAACCCTAAATTCCCAGAGTAGAATATCTAACTCTACGCTTTCATCTGTGTGAGGTGCAATTCAATGAGTTATCAAGAGTAAGGATTGAACTTGAAGCATAGTTATGTAGATAAGTTCCAACGAGCTGCAAAGAATGGTCGCCAATCAGCATCAGGTTGTCGCATGAAAATCTTTCGGGGGAACACACGATATTACATACTTACTTACAGATTAAAAGGATAAGCAAGCTCTTTAGCGTTTAACAGTTAAAGCAGAACATGCAGAAGAAAGGTCGTTTCTAAGCCATGTCAGCAGGTATGGCTATGAGAGCTCTTCCTTGGCGGAGATAAAGGTTAAACCGAAAGCATTGTATGGACTCGATAGTCTGATCATCAACAAGGCCCTCGTGTCGGGCTGTACCTGAAAAAAGTGGAGGTGGGTGTTGTGTAAGCCTTCAGGGTAACGGCTTGTATCTAAAACCAGCAAGAATTCCAGATGGTGAGGCGTTATACTTAAACATGGAACTAGATTTTACGAAGATTCAGGATTGATTCTTGGGCCAAATAACCTTTCCAAAAACGTTCCTGTCTTGGGCATGCATCTTTGAACCGATAAATAAATCCCCGATGAATCTGATGTTGGAGAAGATGAGTACAGATGGTTACGGGTTGAATCCATAGAGAGGGATTGAATGCTGAGATGTTGAAGCACGAACAGTTAGTGATGAAATAAAACAGGTTGACTAAGGTTGTGTCCGCTGCTTTGGGTGTTTGTTCAACAATTAGCAGTGCCTTTGAGACAGCTGGGTCAGAGGTAGATTCAATTGCAAGACGATATCTTCGAAAAGGAGGAAAAGCAAAGAGATTATTCACTTTACAGAAACCTGGCTGTATCGGATTGGTGATATGGTAAGTGAAGTCTTGCCAAAATTCCATGAAGGCAAAATGCGTTTTCGAGGAACCGCAGTATCTTTATTCAAGAACCAACGTGTCGGTTGGAATTGCAAAGAGGTGTACGCCAACATCGTGTCATTAGTGAACCTACTTTCAATTCTCTGCCTCACGGTGAAATTCTATCCACTGCCTTTATCTAATTGTTTTTCAATGGGCGTTTTGCTGATTTAACAGGACCCCCACGCGGACTTGAAGTTGTTGTCCTAATTTGATGGTTATATATGAAACACTTTTCCTCGTCTACATGGTAAAGAAATCGTACTGGTTGAATCCAGTCCGCTAAGCTCTTTTCATTCCATGGCTGATGAAGAAATACGACACTTAGAGTAGCTTCAAGTCTTTAAGCTGTTCGTTCAGTCTTCTACGTCCCATACATTATATTTTCCCTTTGCGAGAGATCAAGGTCAAGAGCTTAGTAGTACCATATGCTCCTTCTCGATCCTGTAGGATGTGTTGCTTGAAATGTCTTTCCACTTTAGCCCCTTTTCCCGTGTTCGCGCTTTTGTTTCTTTCGTGTCGGCCACGCCAATACCTCTTTCACTGGTGAGTTCTTTTCCTCAAGCAGTCGCCGTCTCATTCTTATGAGACTTTTCTACCTCATACTTTCATTCTTCTGAGTCTGTCTAATATTCTTACTACTGTCGGATACCTTGTTTATTGTAGATCTAGATTTTTTAGTTCACTATAAGAAGTTTTTGACGAGGGAGGGTTAACCATGCTCGCCATGCATGCGCAAGTCAATTACCCCGTACTTTTTTTTTCGTGAGGGGTTGGGAGGGGGAGTTTCCTCGAACAAGGTGCGGCAGAACTGTCATTTCTATACCGCATTTGTGTAAAATACTTTTGACGCCAAGGGTAGCTGGGGTGTAGAAGTATAGCTCCCTGGACTTCCCCCGTCCAGCAGTAATACCCGTTCTGAGGGGTCGCCCGTTTTGGGTGTGGGTTGTGTATAAATACGCAGTCACGTTCTGTCTGATCGGGAACGTTAAACCCAAGGCATTTGGGAGAAAACATGTACCACGCTCTTTGCACGTTAAAGAACCCGAGCAATAACTCGTCGGAGGGTCCGTAGGTAGCCTGTTGTACGGATAAATTTCTGGCCCCTTCATTTTCCTGCGTCAATCAAAATTATCCGACCGGTTGATCCACTTTTAAGATCCTACAAATTGATATATCGTTAACTTATTCTCCTCCGGAATATGCATGCAAGATTTACTACAGGACGTTAAACAAACAAGCAATTAATCATTTTAAGTACTTTTCTTCTCGTCACCGGAAAAAATCCATCCTATCAGATGTTAAGAAAAACTTTATCATAATATAAAAGTGAAAGTATTCGCTCCTCACTGTGTGTATTTCTTCGAAGTAATATGGCTTAAATGAGAATAAAAATGATACATGATGCTGCAATTGATGGGGTTTGAAACAGTGAATCAAACAGCGGTGGACGTGCAAGATGGAGAAATATAAGAAACCCTAGGGTTTGATTTCAATCGTCTATGATTCGGACAAGCCTCGTTAGAGAACGATTGAAAATTTTCCATCGAGTATATAAGATTTCATATGTTGTACCGTTACTGATTTTAGATTCTATATATGTCTGCTCGAAAGATAAAACAACATCGTGTAAAGCATGAGTGGCATGATATCTGCTCAATCATAAGTTGTATATCTTTCGTTAATAAATAATAACTGTTTTATTTATGGGTACTTCTATGTGTTAATAATGAGCATAATTTATTATTATTATTATTTTATTTATTTTATTTCATTTATTTTTGCCAGACTAACAAGGATTGATCAACTGAATAATTTACATATTAACCCAATTATCTGTATAATATTAATATTATAATATCTGTGATTTCAAATGTCATTTTTCAGTGTAAAAAGAAATTGATACGATATTTTAATGGTATATATTAGTCCAGTGATGAATTCTTTCACTATATATTTGAAGGTTTAAATAATGGGGAAAAAATAGGAATAGGAGTCTCTGTGGCGGTTGTAGTTGTGCTGCTGAGTTCTGCTGGAATTTGTGTCCTATACCACGTGTACACTGGAAAGTATGAATTTACAAATAGTTTGATTTATATCGAAGCTTATAAAGGCCACAGAAAAACGATATATTGCGTTATTACCAGAAAACTTTGCTTTCTCAGAAGATAATTTTTTGTGTTATTACAAGAAAATTACCTTATAACAAAATAACTTTGTTGAAACCTTATCTTATATAAGGTAAATATTATCTCACAATATTTAATTTATCTTGTAATAAATATATGTTATAAATGTTTTTTAACGCGAGGACGTTTCTCAGTCATCTCTCATCGAACGGCGCATCCCTGAGATGAGAGATGACCGAGCAACGTCCTTGAGTTTTAAAAAAAAATAATAATTGATTATCGCTATTTTGCATAAAATAATTTATTTATCGCTGTCGCCGTTCGATAATATGTTGATGTGAAGCTTCCTCTTGTTTCAAAAACATTAATAATCTATATTTAAAAACCAGCACTTTTTTGTTCTTCAGTGCACGCCGCAGTTATTCAGCAGTATAAAACATAAGTGTGACGTCACGTTTCATTCATTATTAAAAGTGGCGTTCCAACATCGAACATGCCAGTGGAGTTTCTCGTTACTATTTTACGATCTTGAAAGAAAATATTCACCAATATTAGGATTAACATTTGTCCGATGAAGGACTAATAAATGTAAGAATACCTATTTCATATATTTTTCATGAATTTACTCGAGATAGCGAAATCATTTTAGAACAAAAATCTCTACATTCTCAATTCATGCATTATGTATTAGTTTTTGTTATTTATTAATACCTTTGTGTGTTTTGGGGAGTTTTGTGGATACATGATCATGTTTACACCTAGGAGTTTGGTCCTGGCTGTTTTAAGTCTACTGTTATATATATTCGTTGACCTCTCAACCTTAAGGTCAGAACCTTTTGACGTCGCGTTACATTGGTTGATTGCGTCGCGCTATGCTGTATTACTACGCGTCCTTGGCAACTCTTAGAGATTAGCGATAATGTGAAAACTTCTCAGCTGCTACGGATATGAATTATATAAAACGGAAACATCAGAGGGAAATTTAACAAAATAGCGATTAAGCAAATTACCCAAGAACAACTTAATAACGGAATACTTTATATTTCAATTGATTCTTTGTAAACGAATATAGTATAGTACAAAATACCATCAAGAAACAAGTTTGTTAATTTCAGCTTAATCTAGACATTGAGAAAATAACATTTGCCTTTTTAGTGGCACAAGACAAAGTAAAATCTGGAACTTATACGTCTTACCCACTGTACACAAAATTGACACCCAACAAACTGATAAGTATGTTGGAACATAGCCCTACAAAACAATACGGCAATTCCTGGTAGATCTATTATTGCACAATGTCCGAATCCTACAATGCCAATTAGACATTTTATTGGCTATTTTATTGATCCGCTTGTGAAAACACAAGAAATGTATTAAGAAGACACTAAAGAAGTTAGTAAATAAATAGTACCTTTGGACCCAAGATTGCTTTTTTCCATCTTACAAAAGGAATAATAGTAATAATGTTTATATATACATTGTATATTGCTCTATTCAAAACATATATACAATTCAGCAGTATACTGTAAAATTATTGTACTATATCATAAAGACACAAGTCTGTTAGATTCCCGTGTAAATTTCGGGAAAAAAGTATAATTGTATAGAATACACACTTTTTCTTATACAATTATACAGTTAAAAAGTGTATACATTTAATTGTATATTTAAAGCGTTTCTTACTACACAATCATACAGTTTTCGAGGAAGAAGTGTATAATTGTATATTAGATGCCATTAATATAAGCAATATCTTCCACAAAATGTCTGTACAATCAAAAATTCCTCAATATTTCAAAGATAAAACTACACCTGTCATCTCATATACCTACACCAAGCCTATTGCATCCAAAATTTTCAATTACAAAAGGGTCCTGAAACTTTTCTCCTTAGTGATGTGAAATCCAAACCTCCTGATTGCTCATATCGTCCCCTTACAATTATGGCTAGGAATAGGTCAAATCTGTTGATGGATGGAGGACTGTGCTAGAAAATGAG
Source organism: Lithophaga nigra (assembly GCA_028566555.1). Lineage (NCBI taxonomy): Eukaryota > Metazoa > Mollusca > Bivalvia > Mytilida > Mytilidae > Lithophaga > Lithophaga nigra. The sequence goes on from JAOXYJ010104080.1 coordinate 10,499, forward strand.
CTGAACGCGAGCCAGTTAAACCTGACACTTAATCTGAATGGATAAAACCTGTCCGTTCAGTCATTCAGAAACGCGTCCAAAAAACTACGATGCTTAATGAGTAACAAAGGTTCAAACATCTTCAAGAACCACGAGGTTGTGGGTGCATTTTTCTGCCTTACACGATAAATATGTTGTTGTTCCAGCAGACAAAGCATCTTACAATATTGTTTTCATCTGCAAACATACTATCTGTAATGTCTAAATAAAAGAACTGGGAATTAACAGCACGACAGGCAGTCTCACTTACCCTTTAACGTCACTCACAAAAGATGAAATTTTAGAAAATCATAATCCGTTCTTTTCTCGTTTGGAATCAGTCTTAAAGACGACGATTAAGATCTCCCTTCCTTGTATTGGATACAAGGAAAGATACATAGCAGGTTCTTCTCATTGTTCTACAAAACCCCTCTCAAGAATTGTTACAGATATTCTCTCAACTGATACAAATATCTCGTCTTAGGTCGTCAAGAACCATACTGATTCCAATTGCAACTAATATACTGAGAATGACATCATTAACTTGCTGGACTTTTTAATTGACAATATATTTGTCGACTTTGATGGGTTGATATTTCAACAGACAATAGGTATTCCAAAGGGCACTAATTGTGCACCCCTACTCGCCGATTTGTTTCTGCATTCTTATGAAGCTGAATTTATGCAAAACCTTCTAAAAGATAAAAAGAAGAAACATATCGCTAAATTCTTTAATTTTACGTTTCGATATATTGATGATGTTCTTTCACTCAATAACCCATATTTCAGTGAGTAT
>JAOXYJ010104190.1:0-11311 GCA_028566555.1 Lithophaga nigra
AAAATAGATTGCAATGAAATACCCAATTTTTTAGAACGAGGTTGCGTATATAGTACCAATAAATCTTTAAAGTGTAAAAATAAACTCAAAATTACAATGACGTTTTACATTCATCTAAAAAATTAATTAATTAAAAAAGCAATCTAAACATTAAATAGCAAACTTAAAATTCAATGCAGTTAAAATTATTGTTGGAAGATAAAGGTACAAGTTTGTATAGCAAGGAAAATGAACTGAGATATCAGTAAGCACAAAGTTGATACTGCAAATTTCAATCAATTATATTTTATGAATATTTTTCGGTAAAGTATTTCTCAAACATAAATCGGTATTGTTTTGGACATAAAGTGTTACATAAGTAATTTTTTAGCTAGTGGAACTACTGAAATCGAGAAAAAACATCCAGTGACTTAAATGTGACGTAATTTACATGTTGTATATTTGCAAATCAAACAACATTTTTATAGAAACTACGTATGCTGTAATAAATTAATAAATCTACGACCCAAAACGTCGTTTAAAAAGATGTGCAAAGTAAACATGTTAATTAATTTTTAATTTTAGTGCTCATCCCTAGCATGAAAATAAATTGTTTATATGTCATATACAGTTAAAATATCTTTTTGCTTCGAGGTATGCGTGACTATGAATTTTACATTTAAATGTTGCCACTCGTAAAGTGTTCTCCACATTAAAGTAGTTGTAGGGATTATTTTCTCCACAAAACACTTTAGGCAATAATAAAATTGAGACAAACGAATTTAATATTTCCTATTCTTATATTGACCTATTTCTTAAATAGAAGTGTTGTTATTTCTGAAATCCTATTTCTATTCCCTAATGTCATAGTAGGTTGCTTTAGGGAATTATGACAACATTACCACGACATGTCTTTATATGATGATCATATTTTTTGTTAGTGAAGTTTATTATATTTCTCTTTTGTTTATGTTGAATGTAAGTCATTTTACTGCCTGTTAGTTATGCGTTTATTTGTTCACTAATTAATTTCCGTCCCTATTAAATCTCATATCACTCCTGCATCCTTGGCTAAATTGTAAAATGTTCCATCTTTTTTCTTCAAAAGATTTTCCGGAGAATCAAACTCTATTATATCCCCTTGATCAAGAACCATGATTCTGAAAAAAATTAAATTAAAAATCATACAACTTTCGTTGTCATTTTTCTTTTTCGGAAAGTTACTCTACCTTTACCTGCTTCAGAGACCGTTTTGATTCTGCCTATATATCAATGTAACTTATTACAACATGAAATAGTTAGTATTTATTATTTAGATAAACATGCAGAAAAAACAACAATAGGATTGCTCTTCTTGATTTTGATTCGGAGTAAGCTTTCCAGTGATAAGAAAAATAAAACGAATAGCAGTCTTAAGATACCAACTAGCCTGTTGCTGATCGGAACTTGTGTTTTTAACATGTAAGTACCATCACTCGAATATAAATCTAAACCTATGAAACTTAAAACAAGACGTTCTCTGAAATTTGGGTTGTCTGTCTGGCTATCTGTTATACCTCACTTTAACATATAGTATTCATTTTATGATTTCGGATATACAAAAAGCAACGTAATAAAGGACAATTATTGATTTACGTACAGCATTTCTATGCTTTACAACTTCTGATATTTTATCTTTTGGAGAGTTTTACGTATATTTAGCTAGGATTCCGACTTGGTGTCCATCTTAGATTTCCTCCAAAAAATCAAATTTGGTAAATAACAATTCGTTAATTATTTGTTTTCACATACAAGAAGCTAACATATTTTTTGACAAAATATTTACCAGAATTTTCAATATAAGCTTGTCTAGGCTGCATGTTATGGTCACCGTGAAGAGCATCTTGGATTTTAGATATATCACCAGAAAAGCAACAAATAAATGTTACAATGAACGTGTCCGAACTTTGTTGATATCATGACACCTGTTATATATATGCGTTTATACCTTACCAAAACATCAGATGTATACAATTGTTGCGTTTTTTATCGCAAAGGTCAGTTTATTCGTCTTGTTTTTTTGGTTTTTTTTGTATGACTTTATTGATATCTAATCCTTGTTTTCATGCATGAACTTACTGTTTTAGATGTTCAGTATGTATACCTGTCCTTGTGTTTTATGTTACCTGTCGTAATCCAGGACTGTATTGAGACGATGTGCTATTGTTAGAACAGTGCAATCATCAAACTCCTGTCGTATTGTTTGTTGTATCAGATGATCTGTTTCAATGTCTACAGCAGCAGTTGCCTCATCCAGCACGAGTATTTTGGTTTTTCTTATAATGCTTCTGGCTAAAGATACCAATTGTTTTTGTCCAACGCTATAAGAAGAGAAAAGGATGAAACATATGATGTTTTAAGGAATTCTGTTTCAATGTGGTCCGAAAACATTTTTATTTCAAGGACAAAAAACATTATTATACAGAAGCTTGTTAGTGCAATCGTAAATGGATATACTAGCAGCAAAGCCTATTGCTTCCTTACCTTTATTTGCTTAATTTTTTTATCGTGCTTGTGTAACGAAAGGCCAATGCCATCTAAAAGCCTTTGGACCATCATCATCATACAAAATATCTTTAGTTATCACGAGGACAAAGTATTTTTAGTTGCGGTGTTAACTTTGCCAAAAAGAAGTGTAGCTTTGTTGATTTCTTAAATCAGTGTTTGTTATGTATTTATGTATATTTATAGATTTATGAACATTTCACTCGCCTTTTTTTTAATAAGAGATATAAAGTTCAGAAGAATAATTCGAATTTCTGATGAATTTTTCAGACTGTGAAGGGTTTAATTTCTCCTTGTAAAAAAAGCCGAGAACACCAATGTTTTATAGATCCTTCAAATCAGAATTCTTAATTATACTTAATATGTGGACAAGAACAACTATCATGGATGACATATCTTACCCCCAAATAAGAGGGCAAGATAGCCTGGTATCAAACAAAAGGCCCTTGATATGAGTTTCTAAATTTGAAATTATAGACATTCAGTATCTAAACCCATGAGTAGTGTCTCAGTCAATCTTTATAGCCTTTGTTTCAAATATGAATTATTTTACTCTTATACTGCAAAATCTCTGAAATAAAACTTCCGTTGAAATACTGTTGTTAGGTGAAACACCATGAACTTTTTAATATCAGCACTATGATATTATCTTAAAAGTAAATTAGGAATACATTGTGTGTTGGTTGGCGTTAAATAAAAAATGACAATGCTTGCATTGACGGAAACTTGCTTCGGTTAGGTTCACCATAGCCAAGTATATTTATCACCATTGTAGGTGCAATCATCTTGAATTGTCTGAAATTTGTACTATTGTATGCACTTGCGACAGAAACCAGGAACAGAGATTAAACTAATGTCAAATTATCATCAGATATTATGAGAGGCTAGCTCCCATTAAGGATTTGAACATAAAAAGTTGTGACTTACACCACAACTGCCTTACGTGTAAAATTTTATGATGCTTTAACTTCATATGATTACAACTTGATTTTATACGATGAAATATTATATTTATACGATGTTACATTAACTGAATATGATGATATTTTTCTTTAACTGAATATGATGATACGTTGCTTTAACTGAATATGATGATACGTTGCTTTAACTGAATATGATAATACTTTATTATTACATGATGATACTTTTCGTTATATATTTTATTGCGAATAGACCATTGTATCGCGGTATTTGTTCTACGATAATGCAATCCCCTCGATTTTTAAGTTCTGAGGAGAGGAGAGAACTAAACGTTTGGATTGTTTAAAATTTTAAATGCGTATAACAATAATACTAATATTTAAATTGTGTTTATGCATTCACTTTTGACTAGTCATGTTAACAGCCGGGTTGAAATTAAAATATCTTCACCATAAAAAACATTGAAAAATTAGGCCTTGAAGCATCAAAAGTTCTGTACAGAAACTCTGTAACTATGAAGAAATGATAAGAATAGTCTATATACACACTCAGGACAACACATATTTTTACTCGATCACTTGAAAAAGAAAGTGTATGGCTTGAAATATTTAAACAACAACAAAGCAATAGAACATTGCTTTTATTGTTCTTCATCCGGAAGATTGTTCTTAGATCTTTCGTAAAAGAGTTGCGTCATGGACGTTGATAAAAAGAAATTGTTGCAAGAAAATAGCATCGATTTAAGCAATTCTTACAATTTGCTGAAAACCACTATATCTTGTGTATTTATCTTTCTCGTGTACGTCAGTTACTTAAAAAATCATGTAAAATCAAGTACCACTCTTGAAACGGATGGACCTTTCACATTCAACCTTGACAAGTTGTGCATGTAATTGTCGGAAAAAAAATAATTTAGCAAGTATTACATTTATAAAATAAAAGAAAGAAATGAGTAAACAAAATGAAATATGTGATATTTTTTTTTTAAAAATGGCACACAATTAACAAGTACTACTTTTCTACAAATCTTTGTTTTAATTGTGCTCAAAGCTAAAAAAAAAAAGTATAAATCTTGCTGCAAATCCAAACATACTGGGGGAAAGGAATTTAACATCAAATGAAATCCATGAATACCAATAAAAAATATCATGGTTGCAGCATCTTAACAAATGAAAATTGAATAACAATTCAAGTGATATTTTTGTCCAAAACAGCACACAGTTTGTACATAAACACAAAAATAAATAGACGACAACCATAACAACAATAATAATAACGGTTAGAGGAAAAATACTTAACGTGAAATTATGACATTTAGATGGTCTGAAACGAGAATGTGAGGTATTCGAAAGGAATTCTTTGTCTTTAAAACTAAATGGGAAGGTTGACAAGCCATGTACAAGAAATGAAAACGACTATTAATGACAAAGTTTTGGATGGTATCTTATCAAACTAGTAATAGCAAAAAATAAAGTTCATAAATATAGTGAATACTTTGTTTCTTTTATGCATATTCCAGAAACATTACTCTCCAGAAATGATCTTTAAACACTTTATACAATCATTACGGCCGAAATGTACATATATTTGACTTAGTTCGCCATGTACACTGCTCATTAATTAACTGGCTAATAGGTTCACAAATATTGACCGGTCTCTTTGTTCAGTACTGTTTAAGTCAACATTGTTTTCCAGCTCATATTCTTGTAATTACTTTCACTAAGAGGAATCCCTATAGGGTTTTGAAATTGCCCAGACAAGTACAGAGAGGAACATTTTACTATCCGACAAGGTTTTACGCAAAATTGAAGCCTTCTTTTCATTTAGTCCATGTATATGAAGTGTAGTACTGAAAACAACATCGAAATCCCTTCAAATACATCTCTTCACAATCTGGTAATTCTTTAAGTATGGTTACTTTGTCCTGCTATGATACCTCCTTACTTTCTTTCTATTAACATAAAGCTTTCAACCATTACATTTTCTAGTCCCTTGCTCGATCTCACAATAAGAGGTATGCAAAAATCGTGACTAATAAGAATGATCTTAGACTGTTTGATATGTGTCAGACGAACTTTATCATTCTGCAATAAACCTCATGTTGTGATATAAGTGAAACCTTATTGATAAAGATTTCATATACTAGGTATCATTATGAGTAACATGAGTAATAATGAATTATAATCATATAATTCAGAAGTAAGATAATATAAAATTAAAGATTTTATCATATAAAGAAAAATTATCATCGCATATAATTGCATAAGGCTGTTATGACATTCCAAAGATTTTAACGATTTGTGTCCCCGGTTTGTGTGAGATTACCTGTTATCTATAGTTTTCTAAATTCCGTAGCAGAGTAGCAGAGTTCACTACCGCTCCGAATGTCCTTCGGAACACTTCTGTGGAAATACTTCTGATAAGCTAATAATGATGCCATAAAAATTTTCTCTAAATCCAAATAAGATCCACCGACTTTGATTGTGATGTCATCAGTAGTAGGGAAGGTACGAGACGAGTAACATTTTCAGGAGGATTATCCACATGACCGGAAGTGACGTCATCCATGACGTCATCAATCGCGTGATCGGAAGTCACGCTTTAGTTGCCGTGCTTTTCCGAATCCGTCTTAATATATAGTAAAGACTTTCTAGAATGTTCTATGTCCGTCTCTGACGTCATTGGGAAAAGTTCCATTTTAGTTCTCACCAAACCGAAAGTACTATAAATTCCGAACCGGGTTCGGAACGGACATGACTGAAATTCCGGAGTATACACTAAACTACATACCGGTTCGGAACAAACATGACTCATATTCCGGAGTAAAATCTTAAACACAGACCGGGTCTGGAACGGAAATAATGAAGATTCCGGACTATACACAGACCGGGTCCGGAACGGATAAAACAAAATTTCCGGAAGACACACTAAAACACATACCAGGTTCAGAATGGATATGACGCAATTTTCCGGAGTATATACTACAACACAGACGGGGTGGTGAACGGACAAGACAAAAATTTCGGAGCACATACTAAAACACCCCATCGTGTTCGGAACGGAATGACTAAGATTCCGGGTATGGCTGTTGTCTGTGAGGTCCACGTTTTCTATGGGCGCCGACATTTTTGATGGAGTGCTTTCTATCACGTCTTGTCCGAAAGTAAGATGACCGAAGTAGAATACTGCACATGCGTGACCGGAAGTAGGCGTGTCCATAGCAACACCCCTAGCAACGCCAATTTCTCCCTTTTCTTCATTTTTTGTGGAGGAGCAGCAACGACAACAGCAGCAGCAGCAACGACAACAGCAGCAGCAGCAACGACACCAGCAGCATCAGTAATATGACCTTAAAGTAACTTGCACAAAAATGGCCTGGTAGCTGGTAGCTTGTCTTTGTTTAATGGTTTGTTATTGTGGGATGGTGTCCATCAGTTAGTCCGTTAGGGTTAGTTTACATATCACAAAGTTGTCTTGAGTGGGTGATGATGTCCTCCAGTCTGTTAGGTCAGTTTACAAATCACAAAGTTGTCTTCAGATCTACTGATTGGTCTGTGTATGATGATGTCCATTAGTGTCTTAGGTTGTCTCGACATCGTATGGTTGGTCTGTAGACAATGACGTCCATTAGTCTGTTAGGTTGGTTTACAGCTCATATATTGTTTTGACATCTAGTTGTTGCTTTGTATGTGATGGTTCCATCAGTCAATTTGTTAGGTTAGTTAACAAATCTCAAAGTTTTCTTCAGATTTAGTTTTTGATATGTGTATGATGGTTCCATCAGTCTCTCAGCTTGGTTTACACATCCAAAAGTTGTCTTCAGTGGGTGATGATGTTTACCAGTCTGTTATGTTAGTTTACAAATCCCGAGTTGTCTTCATATCTACTGGTTGGTCTGTGTATGATGATGATGTCCATCAGCCAGTCTATTGGGCTCGTTTACAGCTTGTAAATTGTTTTGACAGCGAATGGTTTGTCTGTATGTGGTGATGTCCATCCTTTAGTGTTTGGTTTGTGTATGATGGTTCCATCAGTCTCTTAGCTTGGTTTACAGATCACAAAGTTGTCTTCAGTCAGCTACCAGAAATGATTATTTCCACCTCGTCTTTCTCCTCGGCAAAGAAATATAAAAAAGAAAAAATTAAAAACAAAAGAAAAAAGACAACAAAATACCAGAAAAGGTTAATGGAACCTAAGCCAGTCACAAGCCTGGAGAAATGCAGAATTGCCTTTTTTGTGCAAGTTACTTTGAGGTCATATTGTTGCTGTTGCTGCTGCTGCTGCTCCTTTCAGGACTCGGTCTGTGTTCTAGCATATTATCCGGAAAATTGTGTCATATCCATTCCGCACGCGGTATGTGTTTTAGTGTGTCTTCTGGAAATTTTGTCTTCTCCTCCGGACCCGGTCTGTGATTTAGCGTATACTCCGGAATTTTTATCATTTTCGTTCCGGACCCGGTCTGTGTTTTAGATGTATACGCCGGAATTTGAGTCATGTTCGTTCTGAATGTGGTTTATTGTAAGCTCCAAAATTTGAGTCATATCCGTTCCTGACCCGGTTCGGAATTTATAGAACTTCTAGTTTGATGAAGCCCACTTCCGGTCTCGTCAGAGTTCAGGAGATTTTGCGAGATGTCCGGTTACTATGATAACTAAAATGGAACGTTCCCGGATAACGTCAGAGACGGAATAGAACATTCTAGAAAGTCGATAAACAAGGACGTCACTATAATATGTTATGTAATACTTTAACATTTGGCGTCCCCCTTTTTTGTCTTAGGGCTTTACTGTAAGTCCCCCTCCCTCCATTTCTTGATCAAAAATATATAAAAGACTTACCTTGAATAGAATCTTGTTCCACCAAAATGATGCCCAAATGCCCAGTCCCTTCTATTATATCTCACGGACGCAGAAGTAATAGAAGACACCACCTCAATTTGATTGGACAAAAATATTTGAAACACGTTCGCCCATTGGCTGAAATTTTCCGTCACAAGTTTTCTCATTGATGGAATTTCCAGCGTTTTGATTGGTCACACTTTCAAGCCGGTTTGCACGACAAGATGTTACCATTGAACCCAAGGAAAAATCCCGAGACCCATACACATAGGCAACACACCCGAGGGGTTCCAGAAAAAAGGCGGGAAATTCAAGACGGATTCAGAACAGTATGGGAACTAAAGCGTGAGTTCCGATCACGCGATTGATGACGTCATGGATGACGTCACTTCCGGTAACTTGGGTAATCCTTCTGAATCCTCCTGACAAATGTGACTTATCTCGTCCCTAATATACTAATGTCATCTCTGGCCCTATTATTTTAATAACGCCTGAAAATGTTCACTGAAAATACGTCAGGACTACTGTGACGTCACATTTTAAAACGCTGTTAGTCCACAGTTAGAACTTTCTCTTCAATGGTGGTGTTGTAGACGTGTTTCTAATAAGGTTTCCGAGTGCATTACACAATATCTGCCCCAGAAACTGACTCCTTACTTTCCGTCTGTAATAATAGTAGAATTGTTTCGCTTCTTTTTTTTTCTCTGCAACTGCCTTTTATCATTTTCTTGTATTCTACTGTAGTCATTGAATGTTACTTTTTATCTAGTGGCCTTGAAATGTATAAAATTATCACAATAATGTAACATGTATGTATGACAACAGATGATGAATATGTATCAAGGTAGATTTTAGAAATTATTTCAACGGAAAAAATGTACCACTAAGCTGTTAAATACAAAAGGTTTCTACCGATATGTTTGATGGAAATGGTATACTGAAGTGTAGGAATATAACTAGAAAATAATTATTTAAGTACCTGAGATTTTGTCCTCCCTCTCCACAATCATACTCCAATTTTTTAGGTAAGTTTTGCACAAAGTCCTTTATATGAGCATGTTCTAAAGCCTGCCAGATTTCAGCGTCAGTGTGTTCAACGACAGGATCTAGATTCATTCTAAGGCTGCCAGAGAATAATACTGGATCCTAAATGAAAATTTATTTCTATCTCGTGACTTTTTTTCAAAGACCAACATTCAAACTCTAAAATTTATGTAGTTCATGCTTTTGTTGTTGCATTGTTAGTTTTTCTAGTATTTTTATCTTAATCTTACGTGAAGAGAAGATTGATTCAGTATCAAGTTGCCAATATATCCGTGTGTGAAAACTTTTTATAATATATCAGCCAGTAAGACATATTTGATATGCGTGTTAATTAAGCTGAGATATACCATAATACACAAGTAAAAGTAGCAATCGAAAATAGCTACAATGTACATACCTGAGGTAGAATCGTGACCTTTGACCTACAATCATGTAGGCCCATATCTGACAGGTTTTCTCCGTCAACTATAATACTGCCTGAAACGGGTTCTATGAGACGAAATAGAGCCAGAGTAAGAGATGATTTACCAGCGCCAGTTCTTCCAACTATACCAACCTAATTGTAAATGCAATACAATTGTGATTGAAAAAAAAATAGTAAAATGCACAGAATAAAGTGGTTCGAAGTAAAACCTTCAAACTTCTCTCACAAAGTCACAAACAAGAGAATACAAAATCAAATGAACCAATGTTAGTTAAGCTATTGGATATTGCCTTGTTCCGAAGCTCTCTAATATTTCTCATTGTATATCAATGACTTTATACTGCCCTCAGTTTTGATCAATTTTCAGAATAAAACTAGTACAAACACAAATAAGAAGGAAAATCAGAAAGTAAACTGAACAGCTTCTATTTTGCCATCAAAATACACTGAAAAGATCATCCGAGTTCTCTAAATCGTACATGGTGTTGTACACAACACCACTAAAACAATACATTTAACATAAAACAACGACTTCTATCAAACGAATAGCAATAAACTACGAACTGAAAATCATTGTTGCATGGAAATCATAATGAAAATTACACTATGAAACTTAAGACATTAAACATAAGCTGAACAATACCGAACATAAAAAAGAAAACTGGAAGTGACATAGGTGTTCCCTGGGGGTTAAGCATTTTCTGCTTTGTATGTGGCATCCATGTGTATAGTCAATTACTAGTCACAAAATAGATAGGAAGAACAGATAATCAATACGATAGCGGGAATACGTCTGTAATCACCTGAGATGCGCACACCCTATTGTGATCAACCAATTTGTGATGGCGACCATAAAATATGCGGAGAAATCACATTAATTTTAACATTTCAATCACACATACTGAACCAATATCCAATACTGGATTCATGATCATGATGTTTCATTTTTTATTTTCGTCCCTCGCGATGTTTTGTTTGGAACATGATATTTATTTATAAGCATGCCCTCTGCTTCCGTCTTTTTTTTTTCTTTATTTTGACATTTGTTTGGCATGTGTAGCTTAATATTATACCAATGTAATTTACAGGCTAGCCAGATTGCCTCCTGGTTTTTTGCCGCCTTCCCCTTTCCCCGTCAAAGCTGGAAGTCTCGATATAGTAAAAACATTGCTGAAAGTGATGATAGAACTCAACAATGACACATTTTCTCATGCCATCTCCACTCTCTTTAGAATTATTGCGCAGTGTTTTACATTTCTCAAATACAGCAGTTCTCTAAGATACTTTCTTTTGTAAAAGCTTAATGAAAGATACTGTTGTAGTCTTTTCATGTCAGTATTTATATTTTTCTGATTATCCGCCGCCGTTATTCTATTATTGCCTAAATGCAAAGTTGCACACCGTTTTGTTTATAGACATTTAAATTCGCCGTCTAGTATATTAGTGTGAGAGACATACCTTTTCTTTGGAATTTATTTTGAAGTTTATGCCTTTCAAAACTAAGTCTAAACCTTCTCTGTATTGAGTTGAATAGTTTTTAAACTCTACAACTCCTCTGTTG
>JAOXYJ010104299.1:0-11309 GCA_028566555.1 Lithophaga nigra
ATCCATTTCATGTTCATCGCCCGAATATAGCTGGAATATTGCTGCTTGGGCGTAAAACATCAACAATCAATCAATCATTTAAACATTTTAATTTAAGATATGTATTTTCAACAGCATTTTGACTTTCTTGTAATTGTCTGGATGAAAAAAGAAAGCATACAGAATTTTCAATCGGTTTTACTGTTTGATTTCAAAGGATGGTTTTTGAAAACTGGATAATGAAACTGAAACGGGTTTTGTTGTAATCAAACATGGCCTTAAAGTGTATAAATTTGAAATTTTCACAAACCTTATTGATAATAGTAAAATATTCATAAAAGAGTAACGTTCTTTGAAACCTGTTGTGTAACCTAATCATCTTTTTTTCAGTGCAAACATTTTGAAATTCTTTTCATTCAATTAATAAGTCTCAAATGAAGGGAGGATGCAAATTATATTATTCAAATTGCAAAAAGACAACCATAGTTATCTGTCATAATACAAACAAGAGGTGTCAATTTAAATTTTTTAAAACCTTTATTACAAAACCTTTTTGTTACTGTCACAAATTCAAATAATAAACCTATCATTTTCACATTTCTGGGTAGATTTTAAACTGTCCATTTCCAGTAAAGATGTTTAAACAAAGCAAGGTCAACAGAACTGACTGACGTTACCAAAATTCTTTATATTAAATTAAATTCTGCCAATTAAACTTTACTTGTATTTTAAAAATAGCACTTGTGTCTGTAAAAAATAAAAAATACTAAAGATACAAAGTTATAATCTGGAGTGTTATTCCAAAATGTTAAAAGTCTCATACCAAAAAAAAATAAAGTTGACTTGTACGTATTATATGAATAGGAATAGTGTCTTCAAAAATTTAAACAACCCTATGAGAGAAATAATAAACTGTGGACACAGAGATATGTCTCCCTGCTGAGAATGCATTGCCTGAGTATGCACAATTTGAAAAAGTCCCATCTTATGATTGATCAATTTCTACCTAACTTGGGTATGTAATTGAGCAGGTTGCAAAAAAGGGAAATGATGTTAAAAAAATACTCAACCAATTTTGACCAAATTCTAGTGGAATGATTCTTCAATGTGCACAATAGCCATGACATCAAGCCAAGATGGCTGCAAGGCTAAACAGAACCAGAGGATCAATGGATTCTGCAATTGCTTAACCAAGCAAATTTATAGTGGAAATTTTGGGTTACACCAGAAGTATTTTCAAACAAGTATTGTTTACCCAAGATCCTATGAACTAAGCGGGAATGTAGTACTACTACTAGTATAGCCAGTATGCTGGTGGAGTTTGCTGATAAAATTCTAAAAGACTCCCTTGTGCTTACCTTTTATCCAAAATTTGATTGTTAGTTTCGATTGAAAAAAGTAGTTTCAGAAAAGATGGTCTTTTATTAAAGGAGTAGGTTCTGTATGGCCCTTTTTTGGCCCCAAATTTAAACATTACATTAGCTAAGATATATCGCTATTTATAGAAAGTGTAATGTCATATCTACTGTCGCCGCAGCTCACTTCAGAAAACAGCATTTTCTAATTCATACATAATTTAACTGATTTATATTTACCGATACTTTGTGGTAAATTACCCTAAAATCATGCAATTTAACAAATTTGGTAAAAATCACATTATTTTACCTAGTTTTTGGCTCTGATAGTTGTGGCCGCATCCATGTTTAGACTAAATGTTTTAATATGTTGTGTATATTTATTAGCTACATCATATATGTAAATATTTTTGATTAAACACGAATGCAGCCATTACTAATTTTAATGAAAACTGTATTACATTCCACCAAAATAGTGAGATTTCCAATATTTTTGGAATTTATTCCATGTTTGTGACGTCAGCAATTAGCACATGTGCACTTAAATGTTAAAAAAAGGCCTGAATTTTTATAAAGCAACTATTGCACGGTTTTTATGATGAATAAGGGTATGTTATATCAATATTTGAAATTATCCCTTAATTTTTGGGGCCAAAAACAGGTCATACCAAACCTACTCTTTTCCTTATTTAACTAAGCTTGGCTGTGATAGCAATCTTGGTTTGTGTATATGGGGGTCATCAGTTACAATTTTGAATCACCACTCTTTCAGTTTGGTTCATATTAGTTTTGTAAATTCATTTAAGAACTAGTATATTCTGTAACCATAAGGGGAGATAAATGGTTGTTTTTGTGTTTTATTTCAGTCCATCTTAGATTACAGTCATACAGACAAAATAACAAGCTTTTGAAGAGACATGTCACTGTGTTAAAGATTTAATCAGTCTGAAATCTTATACAAGCTGGCACTATCCAATTAAATTTAAATTACTTTTAGTCTATGAAAAGGAACAATTAATGGCTTGGTTTAGCAGATTGATTTACTACATATATGTCACTCAGCAAACAATGTTCTCTATGAAATTATATTTTGTGTTTTTGCATGAGTGTACTCTAAGAAATGTTATTTTGTTTCAAAATTATTAATAAAGACAACATGAAATATAATATAATTAAAAAAATTACACACACTTTACGCCATTTACCGGTTTACACTGTATCTGTGAAAGTTTAATTGTTTTATTTTTGGTTGTATTTAATTGCCTATGATTTCTTATTAAATGCACTGCAATGCAATTCTTACAAAGATTTTGCTTTTTACATTCACAGCAGCCTTTGGTTGACTACTTAAAATCTAGATTTCCAAAGAGTCTTTTCTTATATGACCCAGATGCAGAATTGAAGGTAAATATGCTATTTTATAATTGTCATAATAATCAATATATGATTCAGTGTCAATTTACTATAGTAATAAAGGATGTTTTGAAGGAAATTATTGATGTGTTAACTCGGCCAAATCACTCACAAACTGAAGGACTTTATGTTAAGTTGGTGAGTGAAGGGTCGATTTTACACATCATTTATTTTCGTAAAAAAAAGCCTATATTATAATTCCAAAATTAATGTATAAAAGTTTCAAATTTTACCAGAGTAAATTGAAATACACTGCGTCAAAATTAACTGTTTAAAGTTCATCTCAAGAACTGTCCTAAAACTTCTCAGTCGCTGACCTGACCCATTGGTAGAATGGTCACTAGGTTAGTCTCTTTCAGAAATTGTATTCAATGACTAGTGGAAATTCATTAAAAAAATCTCCTTTAAATTTTGGGCCCTTTTAAAACCCAAAATTAACTTTGTGGATTTAATTCAACTTTTCGCTACAACCCTAGGCTTCACCATGTGAGCAATTGCAGGCTTCTGGTTTTTTGTTTTTGTTTTTGTATTTAGATGGAATGCATCAACATTTTCATTGTAAGTTTAATTTTTAGGTTTTCTTTAGTCATATATATAATACATCATTGGCCTGATTGAAAAACAAACACTGACATAATGAAGGATAATACATGCTCTCTGGATGTACTTCCTCAGCAATATATCTGAATTTTAAATCATATTATTTTTGTTCTCAAAATTTATTCACTTAATGTAATCAAATTCAGTTATATATTTGCATTTTTAATTTCCAATGATAAGAGACATGACTCTCTGATATTATATTTTTAGAGTAAGCTTGTTAATTTGGGAAAGAAATATCTGCCAGAGGCAGATAAGAAGGTAATTCTGCGGCTTGGTCTTCGATTTGCAGCCCGGAAAATGACAGATTATAGGGCACAGGTCAAAACCAAGGTATTAAAGTAATATGATAAATTATACACAACTGATACAAGATTTTGTCATTGGTCGAGACTGTTGAGTAGTCTTGGAAATCGGCCAGAAAGTAATAATAAATTAATCGGAATAATTGGATGATGTTTACCGATTCGATTATCGATTATAATCAAAATGTTTTGTTTGTATGCTCACTGGCGTCCTCACTGGAAATATTCTTTAAGGTAGTTTGGGAGTATTCCGCCATGTTGAATTCACTTTTTTTCAGCATAATTTGGTATAGTAAATTCTTTTAAAATGCAAAAATTATTGATAAAAATTTAATTCTACTTTTTTATGTTTCATATATCTTAAATATAATAAATCATTAAATATAAATGTGGCAAGTTTTTTTTGTATATTAGATTGTAGACTGAATTTACACTCAAATCTTTTAAAATTTATTGTAAGAAAAGGGAGGTAACGCATATAAATATCTTTACATAGACATTACTGCAAAATATAGAAATTTAGACTTATTTCCACTATTTCAACCGTAACAGTATATTTTCTCCTAATCAATCAAAAACACTGACCAATAGTAAACTCCTTTAAAAATATATCAAATTTCTATCTGTTAATTTTCTTGCAATTGGAAAAATAACGGTTTTTCTCTCGACTGTATATTCTATGTAAAATTTTGCTATTTTCAAAATTAGTTTTTTTTTCACTATAATGATCGGTGACACTAATTTTCTTTGCATTTTTTCAGTGTGCACTAATTAAGGTTTCAGACAGCAAAATATTTTAAAATCTATCTGTTTCAATTTAGACCCCCGAACTACCTTAACTGTTTGGAATCAACTGAGAAGAAGTATTCATGATTGGACTCATTTCAAAGTTAATTTCTCTTGCATGAATAATGTAATTCATGACTTTTGTAAAAACTGACACGTACATACTAATATATTGTAAAAGGATTTATCATTATGAAATAGAGTAATTATACTAACCAAACATGACAGACTTCATAAGCAATTTGAATGTGCAGAAGGAAAAATTTGCTTTTGCCTTAAAAATAAATTACTGACTTTGATTATCAGTTATTAGAAATTATAATCGATTAATCAAAAATAACTTGCATTCTGATCGATTTTCAATTATAATCGATCATCGGAACTTCACTACTGTTGAGCGAATCAGTATCACTACGAGCTGATACAGAAATCTTGTACCATTACAATATGTATATAAAAAGTTTACCTAACATTTCAAATGTTTATATATTAATGGTTATATTGTACAAAAATACAGAAAAAAAATATGAATATTTGCAAAGCATAACTTGAGAACAAGACGCACGTAGCAGAGCCAGGTAAACGGATATTCGCAACAGTAAAATAAAGATTTATGTCCGAAAAGCTTGAAATAAAATACAGTTATCTCCATTCTAATGCAGTTGGCACTTTAAAGCTTCAAAAAATCGCAAAAGTTAGCAAAAAAGAAATTCCGCGAAACGTTCTGAACGTTTCCCGCTGCATATAACGTCGTAGAAACAACATGACATCACTTGAACGCTTCCATTGAAATATGTAAACAATGGACGTTTCAGGCTATGTGTACCCTTCAAATCTGTATAAATTTGTGCTTAAAGTATTTTTTCAGATAGGAATATGAAATATTTTGTCTATTTACGTATATTTGATGTGCCGTAAATCCAATTTGTTTCAATATGGCGGCGATTTAGTTACAGCAAGTAGATTGTGAATTTACGTAGAATGTAAGCCAATCAAATATAGTGTTACAATATTGCATCAGAATGTAAAATTCCCATAGGTCCAATGGTTAACTATGTCAAGACATGGCGGCCATATTAAATATCGCTCAACAAAACCCAACACAATTTTTTAAATAGAACCATCAAAAGAACATTCAAATAAAGTTTGGTTAAAATTGGCCCAGTGGTTTCAGAGGAGTTGGCAAAAATGTAAAATTTCCAAAAGATCCAATGTAGAACTATATTGAGCCATGGCGGTCATATTGGAATTGGGCTCGACAAAACTGAACAGTTTTTAAACATTCCACTAAAGTTTGATTAAAATTCGTTTTGCTGTTTCCAAGGAGTGGACAAATTGTAAAATTCCCATAGGATCCAATGTTAAGCTATGTCGAGGCATGGCGGCCATATTGGATGGCGCTCGTCAAATACCAACACAATGTTTAAACAGAACAATCCAAGGAACATTACATTAAAGTTTAGTTAAAATTGCCTTAGCTGTTTCAGAGGAGTTGACGAAAATGTAAAATTCCAATAGGGTCGAATGTTAAACTCTGTTGAGCCATGGCAGCCATATTGGATGGCTCTCAGCAAACCCAACATAATTTTTAAAGAAGATTATCCAAGGAACATTTCACTAAAGTTTGGTTAAAATTGGCGCAGCAGTTTCAGAGGAGTTGATTAAAATGTAAAAAGTTTATGAGGATGACGTACCACAGAGAGATGCAAAGTGAAGAGAAAAGCTCATATGTCGCCTTTTAGGCCAGGTGAGCTAATTTCCAATACCTTTACTAAATGAAAATGCTTAATTATTATCACAATATAAGTCTGTATGCATTCTGATAAAATATCTTTCTTTAATTATAATTTTAGCTCCTAAGTAGAAATATGGGAAAACCCGACATTGCTGAAAGGTCAATTTCTGAGTTGACAGCCATCCTCTTTGGAAAGTTCCCTGTCTCAGATCCAGATCAGACAGAAAATATGGCTGTGGCTTTAGTGAGTATTTTAGAATGAATTTTAATTACATTACTTTAATTGCAGCACTATTGGTCATATATATATTCATTCCAATGAAGTCTCACATTATTATCCTTATGAATGCCATATAGTTTAATTTCTCTTCAAACTCTTTTAGTGTAAAGACATGAAAAATTTGTTCATTCTTATAGCTTTAATTAATATGAACAGAATTTAAAAATAAATGTTTCAGGTACATGTATTTTTTTTCCTTATAGTTATATAAGAGTGAGTTGTCTCTCTTTAAAGCTGTGCACATGTTAAGAAAAAGCCAATTTTTAGCCCATATTTCGTTTAAAAATTTGACTAAGTATGGACAGGTAAACATTATAAGCTCAGGGTTAACCGTCAGGCCTTTTGTCAGTCTTCAGACTCAGAAAAACGTTTGATTCAAAATACTTTTTATCTGGTAAAATTATGCATTAAATAGCTAGATCTGCACTATATGTGCAGTCGCAGCAATAATTTGTACAAATGAAAATATGTATAAGTCAGAATGGTAGTAAAATTTTGAGCAAATAAGTCCAATTTGAATTAGTTTTCTACCTCAAACTATTCAAAAGTTATTCAAAATTTTATGTTTTCTAATTGAAAAGGTTTTACTCTAGTAGTTCATTTAAATGCTGTTTTATCATTGGTGAGACATACATCATGGGATTTCGTTACCTGTTTCATAAAACATGAAAAACAATATAAATATTTTCACGAATGTGGCATCCACATGTTAGTAAAATTATTTACTACACACTAATTATGTCAAAATTAAAATTTGATGTTAAATTCTCATTAATAAACTATAATTTACTCATTCCTGATATCTGAGTTTTTCAATTATAAGTTAAATAAAGACTGTCTTCGGACTTTATTCAATTTTTGAGTGATTCAGCCAAGTTAACACACATTAATAATTTCCTTCATAACAGCCTTTATTACTATAACGATTACTTGTATTTGCATCATGATTAACAATTATTAAAAAAAATTGTATACTTCCTTTTGTATATGTATTTGTATCCAAGGTTAAACTATTTTAATTATATAAACTTAAATACATGTATCAGTTTTATCCAAATATTATGATGATACAAGTACAGTTTACACTTCGATGGCTTGAACTGCAAAGGCTGGAACACCACATGGATGTCTTGAAACCTTTTTGTAGTCCCTTGGTTTAAGATTTTAAGGTAGTTCGACCTCGATAGCTCGATCGAACACCCCTGTAGCTCGAACTGTTTTCATTGGTCCCTTGGGTGTTAGAGCCATCGAAGTTCAACTGTATAATGATTTACTGCACTTAGAAATTATGTTAATGTTTTCTTAAGGGCAGAATAGAACAAAGATTGTGTATGAAACATGGCCTGTTAGTTATCTATGATTTTGAGTCCAGATTGTGGACATAATTCCATGATGAAATTTTATGTTTCAGAGATCTTTTGCTCATGAAAAAAAAATTGCTCCGTAGACAAAATGGAGAGAATCGGGAAGACTTTTGGGCTGACTTCAAGTCCCACCTCCAAAGAATTTTGGAGGATGATGAGCCCAGTAAATGGCTACTGCTTAGGGACAGAGAGACCAAGAGGATTGAAAGATATAACAGGTATTTTGATTTTTTAAATTTAGGTATATATTATACTCGTGTATAGAGATTATGCATATGCATATCGAACATTTTGAATATCAACATTTTTTTATAGTGATATATCGTGTTGCAGTAAAGTATAGAGGCAATACTTCACCGTTATTATGTATATAATGAAATTTAAAAATAGTAATATCTATATAAGAATGCAAAATTTAATAGGAAATGTATAGATTTTCACAGGAAAACTCTAAAGTGATAAAGATTTTCACCCCCCCCCCCTTTTCTTTTCTTTCATTTGGTGTTGACTGTCATGTCTATATCCACATTATATACAGAATATATTCACCATAAAAAATGTTTGAAAGGGTTTTTACTTAGTGAAATAATGCAATTTGTTACAACAAAATACAAGCAATATGCCTTCAAACTTTATAATTACCGTCTTTGCAGATATAAATTGGTTTTAACTTAATATGTGCCATTTTAAAATTATTTTTTCAAACATTTACTATATTCAATATGTAATGATCTTTAACAATCACAAAATGTGTTATTGTTTCAAAATAATGACACTTAATTGATAAAACAGTCATTGTTCAGTAGAAATAGACGAGAGAACCTTACCAATCAGATACTGACTTTTTTTTAGATCCTGAAGAGTAAAAAGGCAAAGGGAAGAGGAAGTGTTTAGGACTATTGTGGACATTTTTTTTATTTTATTTGTTATTTCATATTATTTGTTTCATAAAATATTTACACAATATAATTTATCCTATCTCAAAAAACAGTGTTATTATCTCTAAAATCCCTTAAGAAATATCTACTAATAATTCTTATATGATTTGCATATTAGGAAATACGCTGACATGATTGGCTGAATTTACTTTTGTTAGCAGTTTCTGAGGTCGTTTATATTTTGATAAACGATGTTGACAAAACTATGTTTTAGTTCCCCTTACAAATTCATACATTGAAACAATCAAATGGAACAAAAACGTGCAATTGGCATTATATAGAGAGGAATTTAATTACTTATCACCAAATTAAAAGAATTATCAGGATTAAACACTGTTTGAAAGGAATTTATTGGAGTATAAACGGGACAGAGTCACTCACAAACATATCATATAAAAGTCCTTCAGGCTTTTACTTGTTTGTGAGTGAATTGAGTAGAAAAATGGATTTATTATCCCATGTCCAACTGTATTCTGAAATAACTGATATGAATACAGAAGAGAAGAAAGTCATCAACAGTATTGATATAATTTTTTCATATATGTTTGTATGTATTATACAACACACAACATATTGGATAAGAAATGCATCAGAACATATAAATTAAAAAAACAGAAACTCACACATCCAGAGTAATTTTTGGTTTGAAGGTGACAGAGTACAATAATTTAGCAATGAAAAAAATATTCACATTTAGATCGATGTGAACTTCACATGAAATTCACATGAAAATGTATATATGTCATATGAATAATACATGAAAATCTCAAACCAAGTGAATCTCACGTGAATCTCAATTCACGTGAAATTCACGTGAAATTCACCTGAATTGAGATCTCATGTGAAATTTACGTGAATTTCACGTGAGGGCTCGTTTAAGGTTAATTTCACGTGAACCAAAATTGCCTGTGTATGCTTTTCCATCTTTCAGCATACTGGGACAAGTTCTTCAAAAAGTGGAAGAGGAGAAGGTCAAACTAACATTGATAGCACCAATCTGGCCAACACAGCCATGGTTTTCAAAAATGCTTCACTTAATAGCAGCAGACAGTTATGTTTTGCCGAAAGTGAAAACTTTGCTTCAACATCCGTCAGATCCGGCGAAAGTACACTCGATACAAACAATGAGACTTGCTGCGTTTCAATTATCAGGAATTCGCTCAGAATCTTTAACATATCGGGGAAAACTGCCGAAATCATCATATCGTCATGGCGAAAATCAACAAAACGACAGTATTGGTGTTATATCAAGAAATGGTTGTGTTTTTGTCGTAGACAATACGTTAATCCAATTAACCCATCTGTAAATAATGTATTGGAATTTTTGACAGAGTTGTATAACACAGGATTAGGCTACAGCAGTATCAATACTGCAAGGTCGTCGTTATCAGCTGTGTTATCGTTAGGATCTAAAGACACTTTAGGAGAACACCCGCTGATTAAACGGTTCATTAAAGGAGTTTTTAATCAAAGGCCATCATTTCCTCGTTATCAGAATACTTGGGATGTAAATATTGTGTTAAAACATTTAGCATCATTGAGTCCTGTAAATGTATTATCAATGTATATGCTAACTCTTAAATTTGTCATGCTTTTGAGTTTACTTTCTGCACAAAGAATCCAAACATTAGAACAGATATGTTTAAATGACTGTGAAGTTTCTGAAGATAATTTAAAAATAAAAGTTAAGTCTTTATTAAAAACAACAAAACCTGGAAATCATTTAGAGGATATCTCATTACCAGCTTATAAACAGGACAGGAGACTGTGTATAGTAACAACTTTTAATGAATATGTAAATCGTACATCGGAACTTAGGAAGAACGAAACCCGATTATTAATAAGCACAGTTAAACCTTTTAAAGCAGTTACTAAGAATACTGTCAGTAGATGGATTAGATTAGTGATGAAACAATCAGGTATTGATACGGAAAAATTTAAAGCTCATAGTGTTAGGGCTGCATCGACATCTGCAGCAAAGAAAGCTAATGTGCCTATTGTTACTATTATGAAAGCCGCAGGTTGGAAACAAGAATCAACTTTTCGGAAATTCTATAATAAACCTGTTACAGTAAATCAAGGAGATAATTTTAGTGAAATTATTTTGGAAAAGTTTAGTGAAAATGTTGAAAGTCAATAATCATATAAATTCATTCGATTTTGGAAATTCTAAATTTGTGTGCGACTGGATTCATTTATTAATGGAATTTACATCTTTGGATCATATAAAATAAAAATTAGTCAATTTTTAAATGTGGTTTATAAAATATTGAGCCTTGATTGATTATTTATTGATCGATGTTTAATCGACAGGGTAATATTTCAGCTATATTTAGGACAGTAAAAAATGCATCGTATAGCTGCACATAAAATTTTTGTCTATGCGGTTATTATTGTAGGCCAATGTATATATTGGCTCTAAAATCTCATGTGATCGAAGCAAGTGTTGATTTAGTAAAATTGGTAAATTAAATGAGTGTTATTTGTAAGACGAAATTTGATTATAATTTTACTAAATCAACTTGTTGTTTCGATATCACATTCCCACCCTAGT
>JAOXYJ010104410.1:0-11309 GCA_028566555.1 Lithophaga nigra
CTACAAAATAAAAGGAATTCACAGCTATATATGTCTTCAATGAGATGACAAAACTACAATTTGTTTTCTTAAAGAAAATAGCATTTTCTGAACAAGACAGATAATGTATGGCTGAACCAAATGAATTCATATTTAAAGAACTCGAACTCTTATAAAAACACAAAATTAACTCCTATATACTAGTGTATATATGACATACACAAAGGAATTCTTTTCAGCTTTGAACATGGATCATAATATATACGAAAAAAAAAAACACAACTAAAAGAAAAAGTCCAACGTATATAAATTTTTACCAATGCTTGTTTGATTTGCAAACACTTTAGATGCTGCTAGTATGTGAGCATTGATGAGGGATTCATCTATTCTCATAAATGTCTGGTCTCCATTGGCTCCTATCCATGTGGCTCTTCTTCCATATCTTGCTCCTGAAATCATATAATATGTTTACTTCTGCAACAGTGTATTATCCATGTTGTAAGATGAACTGATTTAACAGAAATCTACATAAATGGAAACTACAAAGGATCATCTCTTGTTATCTTTCGGTCATAAAATACAATATGCATGATGTTTGGAATGACTTTCTTTTGTGAAATTTTCTTCTTCTCATTCTTTGAATATTCATCTTCCAGAGAAGTGTGATTTTTAATTCTTCCATTGTAATTGTCACTGTTTGGTAGTTGCTTACACATTAAATATTTGTAACAGTGGAAAAATCAGCAGGGCCTGATGAAGACCTATCCCAGTTCAGGTTTAATTTCATAACTGTCCGAATCCGCACCAGGCCTTGCAAGTAACCTTTACATCTTAAATCATCTTTTCAAAATGGCCTTTCATACATGACTATAATTAATTATTTTTCAAATATTTTATCTAAAACACTCATTAACTGTCTTAAATGTGTCAAGCATTTTCATTTTCTCCTATTTTTAAGAATGTGGTATCATGTACAGGAAAATAAATCTTTTTACATACCTATACCAGGCACAGGGCCTGGAATTGCATGCCATATTGCTTTCTTATTTTTAGCACCTGCTTCATCAGGGCCTCCTCTTCCTAGTGCTCCTGACTACAAAATACATATTTTACCATAAGAAATAATAGATAAAATCTTTACCAGAAAATAATCATTTTTTTCCGTATTAAAATGTATAAAATTTTGGGAAACTAAGGAGTATCTCCTTCGTGCATAGCTCTGTCCTTAGCTGGTTTTTGGCTTTAACTTTTTGGTCGTTTTGGCATTTATTTCTGCTCTGCAGTCTTTTCAAAGTTGTTTTGCACTAGGTTTGATATCACAGATTGTTATTAAAAATGCATTTTTTCTAATTGCCCTACACTTTTAAGTTCACATCAAGAACCATTTCAGGACACAAAAAATCATAACCTTAACTATGGATGTACCTTCGTTGCTATGGAAACCAAACTCAAAGATTTAGGGCTAAAATTAACATTTTTCCTTGTTTTTTCTTCTTCTTTTTTTTTTTTTTTTGTTTTGTTTGTTTTGTAATGTACCAATATTTGCTATACTTCTTACAGTTAAGCTACTTCTATTCAAAGCTATCGTTGTATATGTTTGATTTAAGGTACCATGAAAGTTTAACAAGCAAACATTATTACTGATATAAGTGACAGGGTTTGGACAAAACAGTCCTTAGTGTTGACAAAATTGTAATTTTTCCAAATTTATCAAAAACATTTCTTCAACAATGTTCAAGAGAAGAATATAAAAATTCCGAGGAAAATCAAAATATCCTATGCACGGTTTCAATTTCAGCTATGGGTGAACAATGTTTACAGACAAAATGTCAATGGCTTTTATTTTCACTACTTCTGTGATCTACTGCTAAAAATTGATCAAAAACACATTTTAGACATTTCTAGATTTTGAATGATACCTGTCGAGCCATAGATAGCTCTAATATAAGGAGATACAAATTGATTGATATGAAGGTGTAAAGCAGCATCATAACTTTTGATTTTTCAAACAATTTGGCGATTTACTATACACATAAATAATGCAAGGCTCTCAAATTAAGCAGGAGTTGAGGACATTAGGAAATATACAAAACAACCCTCATAATGCAAGATACAAAAGCTATTGCACCATTTAGTCATACTTAACTACTCAATTTTATCTTCAAAATGAGCCATAATTTATAACTGTAGAAGAGATGACAGAATTCCGATCAAATCAATTTGTCATCAAATTAATGTCAGTTGTCCAAAATAATCCGAAATGGCAAGTTCAGGCTCTTTAAAAATGAAAATTATGAAAGTTATTCTCTAGTACGTTTTATTTATTGAATAGTACTCAGTTTGGTCTTCAGAATAAGTGCTCATTTGTTACTGCGCATAAAAGTGAAAAAATGACAAAGAAATGAAATCTGGAAAACTTCATTCTGCTGAGATTGACAACTTTTCAGTTAAAACTTCAAAAATGCTTGAAGTATCATTTTTAGGCCATTAAATATATTGTAAGAAATAAGTGTATCATATCATCATACATTAAGTGTAAAATATCAACTTCAGGCTTGAAATGGAGTAATTATTTATACACAAAATGTCAGTCACTTTAATTTAAAAAAAATTGCTTTGCGCCTCTTGGCGGAAATGCCTAAATAGCCATGTTCAGGCCATAAAAAATACAAAATACAGGAACAGCTCTTTACAATTTTTATGTTTGATGTGAAGAATATCAGTTTTATTGTTAAAATTAATTCTTATTTATTACTCAACACAAAATATTAAACGAGTAATATACAAATATTTTTTGAAAATCTCCATTTCTATGACATTATCTCCAAAATGCATGAAACTACAGTTTAATCTAATAGTCCTTTGGACTACCAAACTTGGTTCTCAGGTATATTACGGAAAAGCGAATCCAGTTAAGGAGAATACAATATTGGCTTAACGCAGAAAATAGGCCATTAACTTAGATCGAAACTCATTTATAACGGATTATCCCGATATATCAGATATCTATGTTTCTAACCTTGAATGTGGAGATTATAACATTCTGAATTACTCCAGTACACGTCGAAGGGAGTACAAAGTGCTAAAGGGTGTTACAATATCTACATTCAGGTGTAATAACGCAGATGACAAATATACACTGGTTCTGGTTATAATGACATCATTTGTGGGGGCAATTGGAACGAATGAGTAAGGTAAAAATTATGTTTTTCGAGTTATCTGAAAACATCGTTCAAAAATGATAAAATGTCGCCATTGACTATCTGTATTTACCGAATGTGACGTCGACGTAGATATTTTATGTAATGTAGAAACATGTATCTAATAAATAATGTCTGTACCGAACAACGGACTACTGACCGGAAGATACTCTCGAGAACTAACAGTCAACCAGCAGTGGTATCGACCCAGTGGTAGTAATTCAAAAATTACAAATACAAATTTTACTGCGTACGAAGTGCTATTCTGGGTTAAAACAGAAATTGTATGAACAAATATAACTTTGCATGGTCGGACAGTGTTCAGTGGCCCCTTTCCGTTTGTTTTTAGCTCAGTCAGGACAATTTTGAAGACTTCATTGGATTCACTGAACGCCATTTTTATAATGTCAATTTCTTTAAAGTATGGAGGAGCCTTAAGATGTCTGGTCAGTGAATATCGGAACGACTATACCGATTTTTAATACATGTCCGATTTCCATGCATCTAGATAAACATGCTCCTTCAAACTGCTCTGAATTATATTGTTCAAACATAGTATCCTGATGTTTTTGTTCATTTAGGTATTGACGGAGCAAGTTCGCTGCCCTTTTATTAACTACAACTACAATTGTAGCCTGGACATTTCTTGCCCCCTTTTTTCAAGAATTTACTCCTCTATATGAGATGCAAAACGCTTAGCCATTTTCAAGATAAAGATGCAAAGGACGTAGATACGCTCGTGACGTCACCTAGGGAAATGTTGGGCAATCCATGGGTATAAGTTAGCAATGTCTGAGTATATAGGTTCTTATCAACTTGTCATTAGCCAATCACAATGTAAGTATTTTACCAAGCCGAGGATAATATTTCTCACAATGAACAGGGATTATTCCTATGGTAGATACAATCTATGCGATATATATGTAACGCACAATAAATGGCCCGGAGTAATCCCTGTTATTAACCCCTGTAAAAAAATATCACACAATCGCCAGAGGTCATCTCATTTATAGAGGCTGTTTTCTTGTTAGCAATATATCTCACAATGACCTGGGATCACCTTTTTAGAGCCCTTCTAAGTAATATATCAAACAATCACCTGGGGTCATTTTATTTATATGCGGTGATCTCGTGATATATCACACAGTGACCTAAAATCATCTCCTGTATCAGGATAACCCTCAGTAAATGATTATTACGTGATACATCAGGTCATCCTTTTTTGTAAAATATGGTAATGACCTGATATTATCTCTGACCTTAGGTCGTTTTATTTATATACGGTGATCTCGTGATATATCACAAAATGACCTAAAATAATCCCCTGTATTAGGATAATCCCATGTAAATGTTAACTACATGATAACATCAGATAATCCGTGGTTGTAAAATATGGTAATGACCTGAGATTATCTCTGACCTGAGGTCGTTTTTATTTCTATACGGTAAACTCATAATATATCACAAAATGACATACAACCATTCCCTGTATTGGGATAATCCCTTGCAAATGATAAGTACATGATTACATCAGGTCACCCTTTCTTGTAAAAATATGGTAATGACCTGAGATTATCTCTGACCTGAGGTCATTTTATTTATATACGGTGATCTCGTGATATATTACACAATGATTACATTAGGTAATCCTTTGTTGTAAAATATGGTAATGACCTGAGATTATCTTTGACCCGAGCCCATTTTATTTATATTCGGTGATCTCGTGATATATCACACAATGACATACAACCATTCCCTGTATGAGGATAATCCCCTGCAAATGATTAGTAATGATTACATCAGGTCATTCTTTGTTGTAAGATATAGTAATGACCTGAGATTGTCTTCCTTTTACAAAATGGTTACCTTACAGTATTAAATCTCAGATTAGCCCAATGCATTCTTTCTTATATCATCGCTTTTGCACTGGATGATCCATACGTACATGTAATTTAGTTAATACATGAAGTCCAGAGGTCATCCCTCTGGGAAGTAGTAAAATATTACAGTAGCTTTCAAGTTATGTTCTGCATATAAAATGATCCATGCATAGTAATATATCATACAATAACTTTATATCAACCTTAAGACAGCATTTAAAGAGATGGTCAATATATAGAAATATATCACACATTGACCTCCTGTTGTCCCATTTGATATGATTCGGTTGTAATTACTATATAGCAAAATTCCAGTAATGTATCACAACATAACCTTAGAAAATCCCTGTGATATAGGATAATCAGCGTTACCTTATGAGGATAACCTAGAGTTCTTGTGAGATACATTACAATTAGTGACATGATCTTAAATAAATAATATGATGGAGTCGTTTTCTAGGTGATTTCAGGTTATTGTAATTTTTAATATAAAGGACCTAAAGTAATCATGTTGAATCATTTGCAGGCGACCTACTTTCACATTGGGAATGACCTCATGTCATTGTGCGCTATATTACTTAGAGGGGAAGCAATCATGTTGGATCATTTGCAGGTCACCTACTTACACAATGGGGAGGCTCTCATGTCATTGTGCGATATATTACTAAGAATGGAGGCTATCATGTTGAATCACTTGCAGGCGACCTACTTACACAGTAGTGATTACTTCATGTCATTGCGCGATATATTATTAAAAGGGGAGCAGCCATATTGAATCACTTGCGAGCGGTCTTCGTACATAGTGGGGATGACCTCATGTTACTAAGAGGGGCAATCACGTAAATCACTTGCAGGCGACCTACTTACACAATGGTAATGACCTCATGTCGTTGTGCGATATATTACTAAAAGGGGAAACGATCATATTGGCGGTCTTCTTACATAATGGGGATGACCTCATGTCATTGTGCGCTACATTACTTAGAGGAAATGCAACCATATTGAATCACCTGCAGGCGACCTACTTCCATAATAGAGATTACCTCAGGAAAACTGGTGATCCTTGTGCTCCAGCAGGCGACCTACTTCCGTAATTGGGATGATCTCAGGAAAACTGACAATCCTTGTGCGCTATGTTACTAAGAGGCACTATATTACTAAGAGGGGATGCAGTCATGTTGAAATCCTTTCAGGCGAAATACTCACATAATGGAGATGACCTCATGTCATTGTACGATATATTACTAAGGAGGGAGAAATCATGTTGAATCCTACTCATGTTCTTGGGATGACCTCATGTCAATGTGCGATTTATTACTAGGAAAGGTTTCATATTATGGATGGCTCCAGGTCATTGTGAGACACGTTACTATCAGGAGACCATTCTATATAAAATGAATGCCTTCATGCCATCTTGTAATATATAATTATCAGAAGAACGTCCTGTTAAAAGAGGGCTTGACCTCAGGTCCTTGCGAATATTTGTGAGATATATAACTTTAAAGGATGACCTATGGCCATCGTGCGGTATATCACCAGTACAGGATTATCAATATTAAATGTATGACGTCAGTTCATTATGTGATATATTACTGAAAGTAGAGACCACTATTCATTGTGAGATATCTTGCTCGGAGGGTTATTCTATCCGAAGAATGACCAGATTATTGTACAGGATACAATCAAATAAAAATGACTTCGGGACATTGCAAAATACATCTTGTGGAATTATTCCATGCAAAATGGAACACGTCAACGCGGGATCATTCAGTATGTAAGACCTGAGGTCCTAATGTATTATATTATGGTCACCATCACAAATTTGTAAACCATTATGGGGTGTCTGTGTCACAGATGATTACAGACATGATACCTGTATCGTAGTCGTTACCGTTCTTCATATCTGCTTTGCGACTTTTTACTGGCTTTTTGGCTTACTCATCCGAAGCACCTGTGTGCACCTCATGTTTTTGTTGGGGTTCGTGTTGCTCATCCTTGTTTTTAGTTTTTGTTGTTGTGTCTTTGGTGTTTATCTGTTTGTATTTGTCTTAATCCGGATTTTGTCTGATTTTGATTTTTGTAGTTCACTCTTCGGTTTTCTTAACTTTTTTAGAAGAAAGGCAATACGACGGGTGTAACATGTAGCATGACAAGTTCGTCCTTCCTGAGCACCCGATGTCACTTCCGGTTTTTGTAGCAGTTTGTATCGTCCTACCTTTTGTTTGTGTTGTTGATTCTGTTCGCCTACTGTTTATGTTTGATTCTTTGTTGATAACAGGCTTGTCTTGTCCTCTTGATACCTGATTTACCTACCGTCAGTATTCTTCTCGTTCTATTTCATAGTACATGTACAATTTGAGGTCATCTTACATAAGGGGAAGGACTTGAGGTCATTGTGCGTTATGTTGTCAAGGACAAACGTTTTAATTTTGGGGTATTGGAACATCAGACCAGGGAGTAAATTTGCTGCATCGACCATACCAGACCAGACCAGACCAGAGAGTAGGTTAACTTTACCGACCAGACCGGACCAAAGAGTAAGTTTGCTTTACTGACCATACCAGACCAGACCAGAGAGTAGGTTAACTCTACCGACCAGACCAGACAAAAGAGTAAGTTTGCTTTACTGACCAGAAAGTACCTGGGAAGAGGTTTGCTATCTTCCCAGTCATGTTAGGTTTCGTTGTAGATAGAACATAGTGGTATTTAACGGAATTCAGAGAAATCTGGTACAAATTTATCTTTCACCTCCAGGAGTAATAATAATAATAATATTTTTTCCTGTTCGTGTAAAGCATTTTTTTAGAATACTGAAGGCTTTTTTTCGAAAAATACAGTAAGTAATAACATTGTTCACTGCGATTAAAATTTGACGAATTTTACAAACCGAGTTCTTTGTAATTTTACAATCCGCTCTCGAACATACGGGTATAATATAGTTAGTTTTACTGGTGGCATGATCACAAAACACTATTATTAATAACAAGCTATGATACAAAATTTAGTGCACAATATGCGCATTTCAATAAACAATGTCTCATCAGTTGTGCTCGAGACCTAAAAATTTGGAAAACCAAAACAATATCGAAAAGGTTGTAGAGCAGAAATAAATGCCAAAACGACCAAAAAGTTAAAGCCAAATAACCAGCTAAGGACAGAGCTATTCACGAGGGAGATACTCCATAGTTTCCTAAATTTTATACATTTTAATACGGTAAATTTAAAATTACATGTAGCAATCTCATGCCAGTACCAAATATTAGTTTGATATTGTCTATGTTAATTTTATTTTTCGTTGTATGTCTGCAGAATGGCGCTATTTTTAAATACAAATGGTCGCTATGGTGAGGATCATTGTTATTTTGACAGCAGAATTTAAAGAAGTGATTGAACAGAATTGACAACAGAGACAATGCTGCATTTCTGTCCAACCGAAATTAATTTTTCTACATATGACAATTTCTTGGAAATTATTTAAATTTTTTTGCTGGAAAATTTCCAGACATTTGCATTTGTCCTGACACATTTGTTCTATTGACAATTTCTTCAAATTATTTTTCATACCTGTGAAAAATATTGTGAAGACCACACATGGTCTGTCTCAACTGGGGCTTCGTTGACCGAATGGGCTAGGTACTATTGACCATCAGCGTGTCAACACTGGGTTGGGAGTTCCAGCCTGGTTCGTGACGAGGTGTGCTCGACTCCAGCCTTAATTGACAAAGATTGCCAGTTCGGCAGGAAGTCGAAGGTTCTCACCGGGTACCCCGGCTTCCTCTCCAAATAAAAACTGGACGCCATGATATAGCTGAAAAATTGCTGAAAGTATCGTAAAAACACCATTCAATCAATCAATCAATCTGCCGCAATTCATTTTCGTGGTAAGACTAGACTGTCCAAAAGACGCACATGTTATATGTGTTAAGGACGTTTTGCTAATTGACTTATGTTCTCACAACGAAACCAAAGATCTGACAATTTTCACATCTCTGACCAACGACCGAGAGAACAGTCATTAAAAACAATAACCTTGATTTGAAATTTTACGTCGTAAATAAAATAACAGATTTTAGATTTTTTAAGAAAAATGTGAGTATATTTTGAAGACAATGTTGTACATTAATAGGTTTGCTGAAACTGTGTTGAAAAGTTTGACAATATGAAGTCTTGGTTCTTACTTGTGGAAATCAGTAGTGTTCACTAAGTCATGAAAAATATCATAATACATGTATTCAAAAATTATCCAAAGTTTTACTCCAGATTAAGAGATTTTTCAGTCCTCTTTTTTCATAATTATAGCTTGTTTTTTCCTGAATTTTATCAAACTCTTTGACGACTTGCCCCTCCTTTATAATTTCTTACATGAAATCAATACAACACATTATTGTTATCATATTATCGATCACTCCTACATAAATCTGAGACTGTGAAACAAAGATCAGTGTTCACACTAGCAATGTCACAGATGTTACACTTATATAAATAAAACTCAAAACATTGGCAAGAAATTGACTTTCCATCAGTGAAAGAACATGGAATTATTGCTGAATAGGTTGAAGTCCACCGTTAAACCACTCAAAAATATCTACTGCAAGTCAATAAACAGTTCCTATATTGATTGATTGGTTGGTTGGTTGGTTGGTTGGTTAGTACTTAATGTCCAGTGAGCAATAAACCTTTTCAAGGTTAGTGGTCGCCATCTTGTATTTTTTCCCAGGCGATACGTCATAGACTAAAGTTTTACTGTGAAATCAACATTGTCATAACGATGGTCCTGGAGAACTTTTCGTCTATGACGTTTTGTCTGGGGGCAAATGCAACTTGCCTTAAGAAGGTGTATTATATTTAGGACGAGAACAAGTCAACAAACAATCATTGGGTAAAATGGGATGGGTCAATAGGCAGATAATGTGGACTGTCACTGGAAAAGAAAGATAGGATTGGTACGGAAGGAAAATTTAGCCTTGTAACTGACCACCTATCGAACATTCGTAGTGAGTTTACTACAAGGATTCTTTAACGTACAGAGAGCGTGACATTCTCCCAACATGGGACCCTATCCGACGAACAGGCTGTGTTTTTGTCATCCCGCACAACTACGGTAGTCCGTTAAAGAGGGGTTCTACATCTCAAGCTAGGTCCTATTTTTATATCTCGCGGGATCCATCGAGGCCTGCCTGTTTATTTATTATCCCATACAGCCACGGACAGTCCGTTAAAGAGGGGTTCTACTCCGCAATCTGGGTCCTATTTCTATACCCGGGGTTTCCTCAGGGGGAAATACTTATATGCTTATTAAACGTTTGAAATGGACTAGTCACAATATGTTTTTGGTAAATGATCAGATCCACTTTGTGAACTTGGGAACATTCTTCAAGGTAAAATAGGTTATGGCTATCATCCTTATCAACAGACAGGATCGCCAGACGGAATGCTTGACAGGGACTATAACTGTTAAGTTTTGTTCACATGGTAAACTGGCTGTAGAGAATAAAATGTTATATCAAACTGAAAGAATACAAAAAGGCTTAATTTACATAATTTACAAAATTGTAATATCTTTTGAAACCTAGAATGTAAGTATTGAAATTTATTGTTATGTAGCTACATTAGTTTCTAACTTTCTGTAAGAGCGTGTAGTTTAACCAAATAGGTGTATTTTTTAACAATGGTATCCACTTGATGCAGGTTTGGGAAGGGGCACTTCCAGTTGCGCTTTGAATTTACTCTGTAGTTTGTATGAGGAAACTGTTCTTATTTGTATGACAAACTGCTAATATTTACTGTTATATGTTACATCGTATTTTGTTGAATAGCGACAATTTGCTTGACAAGACATTCGATAGCCCTCTATACCAGTACGACGACAAATCTAAAAATAGTGTTTCTCACTACAAAAATCCACCGGACATGGCAGCCTCATTGAAAAACACAGGTAAGCCATTGTTGATGATGTTTTAAATGTATTTTACAATGTTCAAGTTTGTTTATTTGTAATAATTTTGAAGTTCAATAGTTAAACTTTATATTATAATTTTTTTTGATACGATATGGGAGTTTTCGCTGTGATATCACAGCTTTTGGTTGGCAAAAAATGTCAATTGTAACTAATGAGGGCAATAAAAGCGTCAGCTTTAATTAATTGTAATTAACACATTTTTACAGGTACATTGTGTAAATAAAAAATTTCTTTTTGATCCCTGAAGTGCGATGTTTACACTTTTATGCTGTTTTTTTGGAAGAATTTTTT